>OW026519.1:89158957-89361457 GCA_932274085.1 Protocalliphora azurea | reverse complement strand
ATATACATATACATATACATATACATATACATATACATATACATATACATATACATATACATATACATATACATATACATATACATATACATATACATATACATATACATATACATATACATATACATATACATATACATATACATATACATATACATATACATATACATATACATATACATATACATATACATATACATATACATATACATATACATATACATATACATATACATATACATATACATATACATATACATATACATATACATATACATATACATATACATATACATATACATATACATATACATATACATATACATATACATATACATATACATATACATATACATATACATATACATATACATATACATATACATATACATATACATATACATATACATATACATATACATATACATATACATATACATATACATATACATATACATATACATATACATATACATATACATATACATATACATATACATATACATATACATATACATATACATATACATATACATATACATATACATATACATATACATATACATATACATATACATATACATATACATATACATATACATATACATATACATATACATATACATATACATATACATATACATATACATATACATATACATATACATATACATATACATATACATATACATATACATATACATATACATATACATATACATATACATATACATATACATATACATATACATATACATATACATATACATATACATATACATATACATAAAAAAAAGTTGTTAAGAGCTTCGCTAATATCTGATTTTGTTGTTATCTCATCGAGTGTGCGATACGATATTTGCTTGTAATCCTACCCATCTTTGCACCATTCCTTGGACGTTTTTGACGTTCTCGGTGTTGGACTTATCAATTTTTAAAAGAAAATCGCCTTTTTTGGTTCTCCTTATGCGAGACACGCATTCACTCAAATCCTCAAAGCTAGTTCTGATTTCATCTGCTTTAATATATCAGCATAACTTGCTTCTATTTCGTTGAAATGATTCTTTTTCGAGCTTTCTTTCTGGGTTTCAGAGTTTTCCACGAATTGGTTGCTTCACTGGTGATGCATTTCTGTGAAGGAGTATCCTTCATAACTTGTACATTCTTTTGAGGTTGGCTTGGCTGCTTGATCCTCTTAGGTAATTGGGGTTTTGGCGATACCTATCCTCATTCTAAACTTCGTTTAAGATCCTTTTCTGGTGACTACGTTTTTGGGCTAGTTTGTGTTGTTATTTCCTTTTTTTCAAGGACGTGAGTTGTTTCAATGCAAGACACTTGGTCTTTAACTTTATTGTGCATTGCCTTTATTTCTCTAGCCTGCTCCTTTATGGACATTAGATCTGCCCTTAATAATTTCTATCAGTCCTGTTATTAAAATTCAAACTTCTATGAACTGAGTATTCCCCCGTCCGTCTGCATTTGAACTGGAGACTGTTACAGTAATATGATATGATGATCGAGAGCTTGCTTTCACGCTCTCCAAAGCCGCCGGTACTGGGTTTATTAAGGGTTTCCGTTTTTGAACTAACCGTCAGATATTGTTCCAGCCGCTCCTAATCTGGAAACAGACGTTGGCCAGGAATCCAGCCTATAATGTGATGACTAGATATCCACGAAGTTGTCAACCTTCTAACCATCCCTCTATAGAGGGGTTTCCATATGGATGGATACCTATTTTAGGTTGGTGTCCATTCGCCCTGTCACAGGACTTCGACAAGCTTGTGCAACTCTTTAATGCGCTCTCCATTCCTGTCAAAACTAGCTTCCTTGAGGTCGTTACTCCCGTCATCACCTCCTAGTGATACACTTGCGGGTATCTGTCTATCTATATATATATCTATCTATATATATATATATATATATATATATATATATATATATATATATATATATATATATATGTACGGACGTGGTGATAGTGCACTATCATCTAGTGGTCCTATGCAGGAACCACCACTCCGGAGCAGCTCTCGCATTACTTCGGGTTGGGGTTCATTTACCGATCAGTGCTGATATCCTCCTTTCCTACTCTCCCGTACAACATACGTCTGTATGAGATTAAGGGTTCTGTACTTGCACTTGTTGGCACTTGACTTTCTCTTTCATAATTTCCACAAAGAAATTGGAACATCTACGCAGTTTTCTGCGTTTGTCAACATTATTTCCAGTAGTTCTGCGATATTCGTATTCACATTTCGCATATTACCGAAGTTACCATGTCCACTGAAAACTTGAGTCAGGTAGAAGTTAAGCTGCCCATGCTCTCTATTCACCCAGATCTTTATATTGGGCATGAGAGAATGGGTCCATCTTCCCTTGCTTACTCCATCCCATTGTGTCTGCCATGTTTGAAGCATCTCCTCTCTCGTATTTTTTCTGATATTACTCCTATCGATATCAACATGATTGACAATATTCACCAATGATGCATGTGCTTCATATATTTCTTTCCTCTCTTGTAGTAAAAGCTCAATTTAAGACATATTAGCAAGAACAGATGCCGCTGCGGTTGATATCGTTCGCTATGACGATATAACTCGAAGTACACATGTTCTGTGCACTTTCTGAAGAAGACTTCTGAGTTTCCTACTATTCGAGACGGTCTCGATGCTGTTACCAAAGCCTTAGTAGATACCATTTTTATGTGTGGTTCAAAAGATAGTTTACTATCCAATATCACTCCCAGATATTTCAAAATTTTACACATTGTTATCTCGTATCCATCGACCCTAAGATTTGGATACACAAAAGATCTTCGTTTGGTCACCAATATCGCTTCCGTCTTGCTTGCGCCAAGTGTTAATTTCTTTGATATTAACCATGTGCTAATTCTTAAGCAGTCATTTGTGACTATCTCGATCAAAGGTGTAGATGGCTGAAACTTCATAATGGTCCATTCCATTCTCTATTTCAAACTCCAGAACTCTATTATGCAAGCAATTATCAACAATGTTAATTACATACCCCGAAAATCTCCGCTCTCGAATCGTCCGACGAAATACATTCCAATCTAAGGAAGCAATAGAGCAAAATCTCATCTGTTCCATAGCTTTCCTCGTAGTAAGCACCACCTCCTGTATAGAATCAACAGTCGATCGGCCCTTTACAAATCCGAATTGCATGGGTGAAAATCCACCATTTATTTTATTTTCTATCTCGGGTCTGTTCGTTAATAGTTTTTAAATAAACTTTCCGCATGTGTCTAATAGACAGATAGGCCTATATGACGAAGGATTCTCTAGAGGCTTCTCGCCCCTACGTAGCAGAACGAGATGTTGTCTTTCCATATCTTTGGAAATACCCTCTTGTTAGGCACATGTTAAATAACTCCGGCCAATGTTCACAAGTTATTACTACTATCTCTTTCGGGATTCCATCAGGTCCTGGCACCTTACGCCTCTTTAAATTACGGCACACTTTAGTCAACTCTTCGCAGGTGAAGAGATCCTGTTCTTTACGCTTTCCATTGAATGAAAGTCATTTATTATCACTTCTGTGTAGGGAAAAAGTGTGCTCACTACGGTGTAGGGTCATTCTGGGTTTAATATGCCTAGTATTTTTACCCGGCTTCCTATTCTGTTCATAATTATCTTGTATGGAAGTCTCCATGGATCTTTGTCCACTTCCTCGCATAGAGATTCCCATGCCTTTCTCTTAGAATCTAGGTCACCTTTAGAACATGGTCACATTTAGAACATGTTCACCTTTTCTTCTTGTTGCTACTCGGTTAACTCTGTGGCACTCTATTCTGAATTTTGCTATGTCCTGGTTCCACCAGTAGGCCTGCCTCCGGCGTTTACCAAGTATTTTAGTCCTTGACATTCCGGCATTTCACACTTCTGTGAGTAAATTGTTGAGAAGTTCAGCAGTTTTGTCCACATTTAGATCGATGTTTATCTCCCATCTAGACTTAATCTCATTCAGTTTCTCCAAACATATATCCGTATTTATATTACATGTGTTCCATCTAGGTTGAGTAGGTTCCGCTACTGTCATTGTGTGAGAAAGATGTATTGCCTCACTCAGTGTTTCGTCCTCTAAGGCCTCCCATTGCTTTGTACTGATTGCTATAGACGGTGCAGCAAAAGTTATAATCAAACCTAGAGATGCAATCATCTCACTAACTGCAATTTCTCTTTTGTCCGTTATATCTGAAAGCCATTCTGAAGACTTGCTTTTAAAATCTCCTCTTATAAGCAATTGTGTATTACTGCTTCTCTAGTGTTGCTCGAGTCTGTCCATTCCACTCAGGAAATCTGTTATTTACATACATTGTGAGTAATAACAACTGTTTTTCCTGATACCGTTGGAATGTATGACAGTCTTTCTCAATTCTATACAATCTTATCAATGGATTCCTTGCATATATTGATGTTTTTCCTAGTATATTGCTCAATTATTAGTGCAATATCCACCCCTTTATTCATAGCGCTATTAATCATAAGCCCTTGAGCCTCTCGGCCTCTCGCTAGATTTATCTGGAGAATTATAATTATCATTCCTTCATATAGTGGTTTATATTTTACTGTCCAGCCTCCAGATAAATAACACACCTTGGTTCGTTCTTACATGTATTGGATTTATGTTCATCTATGCCGTATGTTGGACAAGTTTGACTACGATCTTTTTCATGGCATGATCGTGCGAAGTGCCCCGACTCTAGACATCTGAAACACCGTTTGGCAATGGGTTTCCTTCTGATTCGGCATATCACTAGTCCCACCCTTATCTTTTTCTTCCTCAATATAGTAATAGCGATGTTTCCAGACACTTCCACCAGTGCTTTCGAATCTTATTAGGATCTATTTCACCGGAAGCTTGTAGGATGCTACTAATAACCTCGTCTTCATTAATGGTTTCCTCCAAAACCCTAATATCTATGAGAAATTTATCTACATTTCTATGGACATGGACGTTATCACGAAAAGATCCCTTTAAAGCATTCTCAAAATCATTGCTTGGCCTTTTCTTTTTGTCATCTCAATAAGTACATTCCCCTCCTTGATTTTGCGAATTCTTATGTTTATATCAATCTCCTTAGACTTTATCGAATCCTTCATTTCTTTCAAAATATAGGCATAACTTGAACCACCAGCCTTAATGGTTACTGTTTCACCCCTATTTCTTATAATATTACCACTCTTTCTCTTATTACTTCGGTTCTTCTTCTTCTTTTTATTTTTTTTACTACGGACCACTGCGCACTGTTCTCAGTATGCATAACATTATTCTCTGGTTGTGAGGTGCGAACTTTCTTAGCTTCGCTACCTTTTGAGGAAAGGAACGCTGCTCGTTTTTTGCCATTTTCCGCGATTTCCTTCACCGTTTGCGTTGCTTTAGAGATTCCTGTAACTTCCCTCTTACCGCTTGTTGCGTCCAGTACTCTACTGAGGGCAATTGCTTCTCTATTTTCCCTAAGTTGTTGGTACAATGCAAAAGCCTGCATAAGATTATCCCTAATAGTCTTATATATGTTCCTTGAATCACATACTAGTGCATTCATAGCACTTAGTCTGTTACCAAGGGTAACAAAAGCCGCTTCCTCCTCTAGTCTGTTACCAAGATTAACAAAAGCCTCCTCTATTTTCAGCGCGCTAAATGTTCTCTATAGTTGCATTGTGAGCTCTTATTGGTGATTTTTGTAACTTTTTCTAGCGCTGAAGGGGTTCTCTTCTCTTGTGTCATTTTCGTTGTTGTTAGTATTCATATTTTCACTTAGTCCCAACTCAGAATCGTTATCCAAGCCCGATGTGTATTTATGTTATATGGTCCCATAGTTATCTGAATGGTGGATCCTCGAAGGCATCACTCTTCTAATTGCTCCTCTCTTGAGGGTACCCCCTGAGGGAGAATATCTAATTCGATGGCGGCATTCATTCGCCATTGTAGCAGAATTGTCATCAAGCTTGTGTACTCTTTTATAGTACGCTCTCGAAAAACTGCCGCTCTTGGTCGGAGACTGCTTATCTATCGCAGCTGGCCTGCATAGGCCGTTCAGTCATCCACTTACTGATCCCGATAGTGGACTGCGCTCAGCCCTTTCTCTATCTACATATCTGTATCTATCTATCTATATATATATATATATATATATATATATATATATATATATATATATATATATATATAGCTTAACAGTACTCCTTTTTGCTTATCGTTTTATTTACGATATTCTTAGCATTCAATTTTTGACCGACTTTTTCTTCTGTATGTTCTTGTGCTTCATTAAAACGCAGGCAGTAGAACATGACGTGCTCGGGATCTTCAACTATGTTGGGACAGTAGGGACATATCGGTGATTCGTCCAAATCAAACCTGTGTAGGTAACTTCTATAGCCTCAGTGACCAGAAAGAAATTGTGTGAGATAGTAATTTATTTCTCCGTGTATTCTATTTAGCCAAACTTGAATGTCTGGTATGAATCTGTAGGTCCGAATTCCTCTTAAACTTCTTTCCCATCGATGCTGCCATAATATTATTGATGTATCTCTCTCTAGTTTACGTATAATACTAATGATATCTTCCTATCTTGAATTACGATCATACATACGTTTGACTTCGTCGGCTAGAATGTCTATTCGATTTATTACTGCAATGACAAACGCTGCTTTTTCTGATGTTGTCCGAAAAGAACTGCTTATACGCAACGCACATAGCCTATACACAGATAGGAGTTTTTCTGCTACCTTTTTTATTTTAAGGGCTCTTGACCATAAAGAAGCATAAAGAATCAGCGAGCTTACTACTGTAGTAACTATATTTCTCTTAAATTGCCAGGAGCCTCCTACGTTTGGCATCATTCTTTCTATTGCAACTCTTACGTTTGATGCTTTCTGACCTACATATTCCATATGTGCTTTGAAGTTTAGCCTTGAATCTATTATAACTCCTAGGTACTTAAAGTTGGGTTTGGATGTCACTTCATACTTCCCCTCCTTGAATCTTATGTTTTCAAGTTACGACTTCTGTTTTGTGCTCTGCTAATTCAAGTCCAGCATCTTTCTTCCATTTTCAAATTATTTGGGTGACTTCGTTGGCAATCAATATATCTTGCCGTGATCTTCACAGTGATATCATCCGCGAAGCATATTATATTCGCCTCTGCTGGTATTTTTAACGTAAGGACATCATTTTACAAGATGTTGTATAGCAAAGGTCCAAGTACCGATTCCAGTGAAAAGCCTGCCGTTACGTCGTATCCATTATCTGTATAGTAGCACAATTTTATGTGCTGTGAAGTATATACTTACAATCCTTGTCAGTTAATTCGGTATTTCTTTGACCATGTTGATAGCGTCAATGGTAGATTTCGCTTAACGGAATCCGTATTGTCGATCCGATAAACAATTGGTAGCAGTCGATTTTATATTAATTTCTCGATTATTTTCCCTATAGTGTCCATAAAACAAATTGTTCTATACAACGAGAGATCACCAGGTGGTTTGTTAGGCTGGAAAAATACCTTCCATTAAACACTCATCAAATGTTTATGCGAAGATTTTTTAGAATTCTGGTAACTGCCAGTTTAAAAGTTTTGTTCGGTATATAGGTTTTCTATTTCCTATTTTTATAGCAATCTGGGTTATTTCATATGTATATTCTGTTATATTTACGGAGTATCTATCTCTTTGATGTTCGGGAAACTGTGTCCCAACTATCTTATCCATTAGGAGTGGACATGTCTGTTGTGGGCATATTTTCTCTTTAAGTCTCGAAGTGACTACCCTATAAGCCTTTCTCCATGGGTCTGAGTCTGCTTCAGAACATATAAGTTCGAAGCTTTTTCTTTTGCTTCTCAGAATTGCGTGCTGAAATTCTCTTCTTGCTATTCTATATTATTGACTTACTTCTTCAAAATTAGCTCTACCCCTGGCGCGCTGAGTTCTTCTTCTAGCTTTAAAGCATGTCTTCCGTAGATTTTTTATTTCATTTTTCCACCAGTAGTTTTTTTTCGCTTTTCCTTCATTCTGCGTCTCGGCATTGCATTGTCACATGCTCCTTTAAGTTTAGCTATTATCTGGTTCACTTTGTCCACAGTGGTACCAATTAGATCAGTACCCTGTGAAAACTACAGCATAAAATTTCCTTCATCCACATATTTAGCACTACATTTGTTTATAACATGTTGTGATCTGCTACACCTTTTTGTGAGAGTTGTATAGCCTGGTGGTCGCTGTGTCCATTCTACGTTCTTTGTCAGTGAAGCAGTCATGAATGTGAGGTCTACTATGGAGCTCAGTCCCCTAGCCATAAACTTTGGTTTATTACAGTTATTTGATAGCACGAGGTCAGATCCTGCAAAGGATTCAAGTAAGATACGTTCCCTTGTATTCGTATATTTGCTTCTCCATTCAACAGCCCATGCATTAAAACCTCCCGCTATAATTTTTGGGTTGTGTTGCTCCGAGTCCCTTACTAGGCGGTCTAACATTTGTTTGTACTCCTCAGTCGTTGCACTTGGGCGGGCATAGCAACCGCATATATACACCTCCAATTTTGGCTTTTACGAATCCTTCTTCTGGTTCCTGTCTCTCTATCAATCTATCTATCTAAATATCTATCTATATATCTATCTATCTATTTATCTATCTATCTATCTATCTATCTATCTATATATATATCTATCTATCTAAATATATACCTATACATCTATCTATCAGTCCGTCTATCTGTCTACTCTTTTTTCATAAGGCAGGTGGAAATCTTTCATAAGATTCTCACGATTATAGATTAATCATGAGATATGGCAGATTCATACCGAGTAAAATAACCTCCTTCATCATTCAGCAACCCTGCGCATCTGTCTATGAAGATATTGCATCGCAGGGCAGGAGGGCCTTATCTAGGCTACGTCTGGTGTTTGAGATGGCCTCACATTCTCTTCCGTTCAAAGTATTTTTGGCTATTTTTAATCATTAAGGATATTGCATCCCAATTTTCTCTCTTATTAAGGATGATTTCAACGATATTTTGCGGATTCAGTTGGCTCCCAAGAACTTCTTCTGCTTTCCCGCTATGTCATGGGCCGCTTTGTCGGATGTTGTTCGAAAAGAGGAAGATACCCGTAAGATCGATAACCTGTATACAGATTTTAGTTTCCTAGCTGCGGTCTTACTTTCAGAGCTCCTGACTATATGGGAGCAGCATAAAGTATAACTGAGCTGACCACCGTGGATATAATCTGCCTTTTTGATTGCATTGGTCCACCCACATTCGTTATCATTCTTAAGTCTGGCATCTATGAGAACTCCAAAACATATGAGACGGGATTTTGATATCACCTTGTGGTCTCCAACCGTTATTCTCATGATCTTTATTTTAAGCTTGCTTTGAAACTAATACCATCTCCGTTTTATGTTCGGCAAGTTCCAATCCCACACTTTTCATCCAGTTTCTAATAGTCCATACTACTTCATTTGAGATTAGCTCCACTGCATCCATATGTCTTGCTGAAACCATAACTGCTATGTCATCAGCAAAACCTGTAATATTCGCCTCTTCTGGAATGTTAAGCTCTAGATCATCAATGTACAATGATGATATTCCATAATAGTGAACCAAGCGTGTAATACTATGATTCGTGCTGTATCTACTATCATACGTATTACATCGATGGTCGATCGACAAACACTTTACTTCCTCTACAATGGGTAGCAATTGATTGTATATGATTTTCTACAGAATTTTCATTTTGGGTCGAGTAGATATATTGGTCTATATGCAGAGGGATCGCCTTGTGGTTTATTGGGTTTCGGAATTAGCATTAAATTTTACTTTTTTCAAAAGTTGGAAAATACTCCTTGCTTTACTCATTATTAAATATATCCACAAACGGTTGCATTGCTATTCTAACCGCCAACTTAAGCGCATTGTTTGGAATTCCATCAGCTCCTGGAGCTTTGTTGTCTCCGATTTTCTCTGTTATCTAAAGCAGCTCCTCTTCTATCACACACAGGTATGGATTCTATTTGGTTCATTCTTGTCACCGTACTTATATTACTTCTATGTTCCGGAAACACATTTTTGACTATCTTCCCTAGTAAGATGGGAGAACTTGGCTATGGGGACTTTTTCCTTTAAAGCGTGAGGTTACCACCCGCCTTTACCTAAATATCAATATTTGCTTCTAGACATATATTTTTGAAGCTTTTTTTTCTTGCTTCTTGAAATAGCATGTTGAAACTATCGTCATGCGGTTTGAAATTCGCGACACGCTTCTTCGAACTCAGGTCGGTCCCTAAGACGTTTGGTTCGTCTTCTAGCTCTTATACACAGCGCGCCGAGGTTGTTGATTTCCGAGTTCCACCAGTAATTTGGGGGACAGTCCCTCGTCATTCTCCGTTTTGGCATAGCGACGTCACATGCGCTTTAGATTCTCGATACCATTTGATTTCAATGCTGTACCATTCAGTTCAAAGTTGTTTCCAAATTCCTGAGTAATTACTTCTTTATAAAGTCGTCTAGAGGCCCAACCAATATATGTTGGTGCATCTTCTTCACAAGAAGAATGTCTACTACGCAAGGTATCGATTCAAAATATAATAGCTTGTTGGTCACTGTGAGCGTATTGTTCGCTGACTCTCCAATTCATACCCTTGTCAAAGAACTACTCATGAATGTTAGATTCACGACAGAGATTCTTCCTCCAGTAGAGAATGTTGGTGTATTTCCACTATTTGCTAGCACTAGGTTATGCCTAGAAATCGATTCGAGTAAAACACGTCCTCTAGTATTTGTTTTTCGGCTACCCCAATCAACAGCCCATGCATTGAAGTCTCCTGGTATAATTTATGGATTATGATTATCTGAGTCTATTAACAGATTATCCAACATATTTTCAAACTCTTCAATTGTTGCACCTCCTAGTGTGACAATTGATATATGACTGCATAACAACTGCATATATGAATACCACCAACTTTGGCTCTTACAAATTCGTCTTTTGTGTGCTCGGATATTTCTTCTATTCCTTTATTTCTGCATGCCCACGCTGCAGCTTTACCTGTTAAATCTTTCACGCATACAGTATTGTTCATGTCTTCGCAGATAGTTTGTGAATGCAAATCCTGTGCCGCCTGACTATTGTTGACATTTAATTGCAAAGATCTCATTTTCGCAATTTATTAAGAGCCCGTCTAAAAACAGAACATCTTCCGCTCCCAGCTACGTGGTTTGTAACCGCATTTTCCACTTCTTTGCAGAATATACAATTTGAGTCCCTGGTACGGTCCCTCGAGATATGACCACCCTCTCCACACCTTCTACACAGTTTCGACCTGTCGTGAAGATTTGTACACGATGAGGAAATATGTCCAAATTTCAGGCGTCTGAAGTATTTTTGGCCAGCACTTTTGGCTTAAGCGACATACTACCCATCCAATTTTGACTTTCGCCATTTCGAGGGCTTTACGGTCAAGTTCTATCGGTAAGATAGTACTTGCTATCTATGTACCACCACAAGCTCTCCTTACAGTCTATACGTTAGTTTTCCTAAGTTCAGAAACTCCTAGAAGGTTGTTAAGAGTTCCACTAATATCTGATATTGTTGTAATCACATCGATATCTTTACATTCAATCATAATCTCCGGAGTGTGCGATACGATGTTTGCCTGTAATCCAATCGATCTTTGCAACTTTCCTAGGAAGTATTTGACGTGCTCGGTATTGGACTTATCAATTTCTAAATGAAGATCGCTTTTTGGGTTCTCCTTATACGAGACACGCATTCACCCACGTCCTTAAGGCTGATTTCATATGCTTTAATATATCAGCATAACTTACTTCGCCTTTCGTTGAAATGATCATAACGTCCTTCATTTCCTTTCTCTTTCGAGGTTTCTTTCTGGGTTTCACAGTTTTCCACGAATTGGTTGCTTCGCTGGTGTTGAATTTCTCTGCAGGAGTATTATTCATAACTTGTACTTTCTTTTGAGGTTTGCTTGCCTGCTTGCTTCTCTTAGCTAACTGTCATTTTGGCGATACCTCTCCTCATTCTCTACTTTGCTTGAGATCCTTTTCTGGTGGCCATGTTGTTGGGGTAGCTTGTATTGTCAGCTCCTTTTTTTCAGGGACGTGAGTTTTTGTTTGTTTCAATGCAAGACACTTCGTTTCCAGCTTTATTGTACATTGCTTTTATGGCTCCAGCATGCTATTTTATGGCATGATGTACATTAGACTTGCCCTTAATAAATTCTATCAGGGCTGTTATTAAGTTTCTAACTTCTAATAAATGAGTATTCCCCGAGGCCATCTGTACTTGAACTGGAAACTTAATAATAGGTGTAGTATGCGTTATAACTTTAGGTGAATTTATACGCAAAGGGTTTTCCACATTCCACCGCTTCTTGTTTGTGTTGCCTGCAGCTTTAACTTCTAATTCAGCCAGGTGTGCTGACGAGTTATAAATATTACAGTAATATAATTTCGACGACCGAGAGCCTGTTTTCACGCTCTCCAAAGCCGCAGGTACTGGGGTTATTACTCCCTGCACCGTAACGTTTAATGCATGCTTTTCCACCAAATATATATTTTTTAAAGGGTTTGCATTTTTTACCTAACAGCCAGGTGTAGTACCAGCCCCTCCTAACCTAAAAACATACATAGACCAGGAAGCCGCATCTGGATTTTCGGATTTGGTGACTAGAGCCTCACGAAGCTGTCAACCTTCTAACTACCCCTATCTAGAGGGGTACCCATGCAGATGGATACATAATTTAGGGCGGATCCATTCCCCCTGTCAAATGGAATTTGACAAGCTTATTCATCATTTTAACGCGCTCCATACCTGGTAAAACTAGAGTCCGCGGAGATGTTACTCCCTTTACTCATGTACCTGGTGGTACCCTTGCGTTTTCTATCTTTCTATCCATCTATGAATATGTATATATACATAAAATATGTATATATATATATATATATATATATATATAAATATATATATATATATGTATATATATATATATATAGTATATATATATAGTATATATATCTGTCTATCTATATATCTATCTACCTGTCTATCTATTTATCTATCTTTTTTTGTGGAAGTAGCTATAGCGCGCTCTCAACTAGTCGGCCCACGAAAACTCCACTAACAATATCCCCGGACTACTTCCGCATTTCATCAGGGTGGGTAGTTCATATCAGTCTAATTCCTACATCCTCCTTACTGTTTTTAGGTATGGAGGTACTGAGCTGCCGCGCATCTCTCCTTCATTATCCTATTAATGCATAATGTCCAAGCATTTGAAAAATATAGCATGGTATTCACCATATTTCCAGGTGTTAATGTTACGCCTAACTTATTGTTCGCTGTCTTTTTTCCACCCACTTTCCACATTGAAAAAGTGTATCTTCTTCTAGCGCTCTACATGACTCACAACTGCTAATTTCTTACAGTTTAAATCTCTGTAGATATTTATTGAAACTACCATGGTTGGTCATGGCTTGAGTTGTGTATTAGCCCATACTTCCATGTTGCCTTTCAATCCAGACTCTTATATTTGGAATCAGATTATACGTCCATCATCCACTCTCTTCATGGTTCCAACGCTCTTGCTATTTGCATATCTTATTGTCCTTAGCATTTTTCCATATTTCTGAAATTTGTTTTGTATGCTCTTCTGGACTGGTATTGTTTCTATTTATGCGTTTAGTTGGGTTGGGTGTATATTTCCTCTCTCTCCATTATTAATAGGTCTATGGGAGGTAGACTCGCAAGCACTGATGCCGCTCTTGCAGATACGATACGCTGATGTTATGCTTTTCAGTAGTTCTCTCATGTTGTATCTCAATTTGGATGCTCCGACAATAGTCGGAGCTGCATAGAGAAGTTGAGAGTGCACCACGCTGTTTTTTTTTTTAATTTTAATATAATTTAATTATAATAATTGAATTTTCCTTAATTTTAATTTGCTTATATACGTTTTTGGTCCACCACAATTTGGCATTATTCTGGCCAATGAGGTTGCCGTTCGCATAGCTTTATCGGAAATATTTACTACGTGTTGTTCAAAACTGAGATTATCGTCTATTTGCACCCCCAAATAGCATAAGTTGCGTTTGATTGGTATCTCACTAGCCTGAACTCGTATTTTCGGTATTTTAAAGACTCTTCGATTTGCCACTAGTATTGCCTCTGTTTTAGGCACTGCCAGCTGTAGTCTATTTTTCCACAACCATCTGTTACAACGACATGGACTGTCATTTGCTACCGTTTCGATTAGTTCGGCTATTTGTCGGTTTACAACGAGAGCAATGTTATCCGCATAACATATTAGTACTGCTCCTTCTGTTAGGTCAATGTTTAGTAAGCCATCATACATTACATTCCGGAGGAATGATCCTAGCACGGAACCATGAGGTATTCCAGCTGTAATTTGGTATTCCTTCGTTACATTTTCCGTTTCGTATAATAGAATTCTATTATCTAGTAGCCTGCTATTATGTTGTAGAGAATGCTTTCTCTTGAATGCTTCTAATACCACATTCCATTTTACTGTACTGAAAGCGTCAAATCAAGTGTTATTATTGCGCAGTATTCTCCTCTTTTTGGCTTGTATCGCCTATACGTGCTGGGTTCATGCAGCGGCTTATTTCCCTTTCGTAGTAGAACTAGTTGCTGTATTTTCCATTTACTGGAAAAGATACCGGTCTCTAGGCGTGAGTTTAAACGTTGACCAAGGATTCGTGCCATATTTCACATACCACCTTTATAACCTCATTGTGTATACCGTCTGGTCCTAAGCTCTTGCCCGTATTTAAATTTTTTCTCTGCGTATTTATTGTCATTCACATTAGTCGACATGTAGTTTTGTTACGCTTGATAACCCATCTTCATCAAAAAATGTTTCTACTACCGTTTTTTCTCACACAGGTTCTCTAATACCAGTGGTGCGATTCAGTAACTAGTTTTAACGATAATCGAATCGTTAAAAACAATAAACAACAAAATTGCCGAATTTGTTATTCTCTATCATTTTTAACGATATTTGTTTGCGTCAACCTAAAGACAAAAATTGTTGTGTTGTTAATATATTGACAAAAATTAGCTAAAAAGTCAACCCAATGATTCAGTTGTTGTTTTGTGGTTGTAGTCTGTGCTTCCATGGTTATAGACGGTGCTTCAACGTTTGCGAATCTTCTTTTAGTAGTAGTGGTCATTTTGAAGAAAACCATTAACAGAAACACATCTTAATTAATTTCAAAGAGATAATTTAATCAATCAACGTCTTAAAACTGTTAAAAAAATTTCGATTTGTCTCAAATTTGTTTATTTTTTCTTTGTTATTTGGTTTTGAACCTTACTTTTATTTCGGCATTTCCTTGTGGAGAGCTGCCACACGAAATAATAGTTATATACAATCGTTTAAGAGTACTTAGTGAATCACACAATCGTTACTGAAAACAACAAATGCTATTGATAAGTTTTGCGATTGTCGAATCGTTAAAAGTTACTGAATCGCACTACAGGTATTGGTTTGATTTTTCCAAGTTTTTTCATTGCAATTTTGTACATCTTTTCTTGCTCTCTTTTTTGCTCTTCTTAAAGTTTTACGAGATTACGTGAATTCATTCGCAAAAACTTCATTGTTATGATCACGTGTATATGCTCGTCGAGCTGCAAGACATCTTTTCCTTAGCTCACATATTTCATCATTCCACCAGTACATGAGACGTTTGTTTTTGTTTTTTTGTACTTTTGGCATCGCAACATTACAAGCTTTGGTGAGTGTTCTTGTAAGTTTCTCAGCAAAAATCTCCACATTTATGACTTCGGATTGGTTGCTCATATCTCGTTCTTTAACTCATGTGATATATTCAGACAGCTTTCCAATATTACATTTCCTGACATTCCATCTCGGAAGGTTTACTTCAACCTGGCCCATATCCGGATGATTATTGATATTAAACGAAATATACTGGTGATCACTTAATGTTAGGTCTTCCAGCACTATCCAGTTCATAGTGGCATTGTAAAAATTCGGTGTTCCAAAAGTAATGTCAATAATACTACCACCATTTCCCCTCCTAAAGGTGAGTTTGTCTCCGATATTGAAAACCGTTAAGCCAATACTAGCAACTATCTCACACACTGTAGTAGCTCTATTATCGAGGATATTAGAGCCCCATTTTGGGGATTTACTATTGAAGTCTCCTCCAATGACTACTTTATACTTTGACGATCTGATAGAAACTTCGAGTGCGTTTAACGCTTCTGAAAATACATTAAGTTCAATATTTGGTGAATAATAGCAGCTATATACTCTGATCCCCCCAATTGTTGCATATACGAAACCAACGTTGGTCTCATCAACTTCGCTCACAACTAGACTTCTGTTTCTTATCATAATGGCTGCGCGTTGATTTTTGTCCTCATACCAAATTTGGGATGATGCCTTTATATGTTGCTCACTTATTAACAATACGTCGATATCATCTTCTGTTGCCTTCTGCATCATTAGATCCTGTCCGAGATTGATTTGAAGAAACTTTAGGATCATTATGTTCTATTATTTCTTCTGTTGTTCATGTACGCTGTACTACCAATATAGTGTCGGACATTTTCTTGACAAAGTATACACCTCATTTCCCCTTTACATTCTTTAGACTTGTGTCCCGGATTGCAACACTTTCTGCATAGATTAGTTCTATCTTTACCTTCGCACTGGTTAGCAATGTGACCCTGTTCAAAACACCGGAAGCAATGCTTTACTGCAATTTTACTTCTCAGTCTACACATTACCCATCCTGCTCTGACTCTTCTTGCATGGAGTAGCTGAGCCGCAGTGTGCTCAGGAAGTTGAATAATCGCCCGTTTAGTTCTTCCAAACGAAGTTCAATATTTTTAACATTGCGGGTTCTTCAACTTTCGTCGCTTCCATTAGAGCTTTGACTAGGTCAACATCTTCTGACGACTCATCCATATCTCTAATATCTATGACATGATTTTTGGTAACTGCTTTAATCATAACATCCTCACCAAGCGTGTTACCTATAGTACATTTAAGCTTCTCGGCTTCTCACCTTTCTTCAGTTTTACAAGTAACTCTCCAGCCCCACACCGATATCAGTAGGGTTGAATGTTCTCTTCATCTTCTTTATTGCATCAGCATATGACTCTCCCGTATATTACGGGGTTTATCAGTTAGTCATTCATCATTTTTCTTCCTTACCTTTCGGTGGCTAACCCTTTGCCATTCGTTTGTCGCACCGGTACTCTCCAAAGTAATTATATCTTCCTCAATATGTGGGGCTTTGACTGTTTCTGATGTTTTCGCTATGTGTGTCCCTCATAGCAACTGGATTAAGGCCTATCGCTTCCTTGTACTCTCTTAATTGTTGATAGAGTGATAGAACACAGTTGAGGTTATCACGAAGCGTTTTATGTATATTCTTTGCACCAGAAAGAACAACATTTGTCGCACTTAGTTTATTTCCCAATTCAATAAACGTTTTCTCTTCCGATTGTCTTAACTGAGTAATTTCATTTCATCCTCAAATCTACGTGTATTATGAGCATTCACAGGTGTGCTCATGCCTTTTCGTGTAGCATCACACACATTATCGTAGATTAGTATTTGTCACACATTTATTTGCTGTGAACTTACAATTACCGAGCTTCTTCTAAAAGAGTTGTCTTCCTTGTTTGTTACTGCTTTTTTTTACTGTTATTGTTGATATTCGCCATTTTTACGTTTGGGTCTCTACTCGAAGCCGATATCTCAGTTTGAAGTGTAAACACGTATAGTTCCCACGGTTATCTATGCATGCAGGGAGGCCATGGGAGGGTTGACATAAAATCCTTATGGGGTCCTATGTCAGAGCCAGATCCATGCTAATCAGGAACTCAACAACTCATTGGTGACAAACATCGAACGAAATTCGAGACTCGCTACGTTTTATCGAAACGGAGGCAACTTTGATATTAGCCTAGGAGCCATTTAGATGGAATTTCACTTCCACCTACTGAAGTGCTAGAATACCACAACTGTCAGCTCAGGGCTCGTCAGATCCAAACAATTATCCAGAAATTCCATGGGTAAGGACTGCGGGACCACGAAGTCGTCATACTCTTAACTACGCCTCTCTAGAGGGTACCCCTGTGGTTGGATATCTAATTTAGGGCGATATCCTCTCGTCCTGTCTCCATACCTGGTAAAACTAGGGTCCGCAGAGTCGTTACTCACGTTACCACCTCCTGGCGATACCCCTATCTATCTATCTATCTATCTATCTATCTGTCTATCTAACTAACTACTTATCTATCTAATTACTTATCTATCTATCTATCTATCTATCATTCATTTTGTTCATTTTTTCTAGGCAGGTAGAAATCTATCATAAGATACCCGATGCCACTTAAGGGTCAACGGGTTATGCCGAATTCTTACCGACTTAAACCACCTCCTTCGTCGTCCACATGCCCTGCGGAACTGTCTATTACGATATTGCATTGCACAGTGGGGCAGAATCGAAATTTTTTGGAAATGTTAATGTTAAGTTTGGAAGGGGGGCACAACAAACCCCTCAGGGGTGGAGCTAAGGGGGCTCAAAGTTAGGTAGGGTGCCAAATTTTTGTTTCTCATCCGATTTCAAATATATTGTTGTAAGCCCTGAGAAGACCTATAAAAACACGCTTACGTGTCCTATTTATCTCTTATAGTTTTCGAGTTATTTGCGTTTGAATTTTTAAGCACCATAATTTTGCATGTTCTTGGTCCAGTTTTTTTCATATATATCCTAGTATTTCCGACCGATTTTATTAGTTATTTTCTTAACTAGTTAAAGAACAAAATTATCTATTGAGCAAAAAAAATTTGAAGTCGATGCCTTTACCGAGTCCTAAAATAAACGATTTTGAATTTGAAAATAGCAAAAAAGACGACCTTTTGTGTTTTTCTAGCCAAAAAAGTATCTTCACTCTTTTTTATCTAAAATAAAATTTTCTTTATCAACATATAATTTTACACTTTTCTGAAAGGTAACTTCACAGAGATGACTTTAAGCTAAAAAACGAGCATAATAACTCAATTGGTCATGGTACACACCCTCCCGAATTCGACCCACTTTATATGAAAGTTTTGATTTTAGACCGTATTCTCTCAAATAGCACGAATCGGCATGCGGAAAATATTTCAAGAATCTTGAATATGTTGTTAAAAGTTTTAAATCAAAATCTGCGGGACTTCGGAAAAATGTGGATTCTATAGCCAAAAATGTAAAAAATCACATTTTTGGGAATTCCGGAAAACCTTACCCCTGATTGAAGTTTGGTTAACTCACTTTTATTTATATTAATAAGATCCATATTTCCTGAAAATTTCATTAAGATATCTTTAGAAACAAATATGTTATTACAATTAAAAAATTTTTATTTTCTCTAAAAATCCCAAATTGGGCCTTTTGTTTGGTTTATTTCTAAATATCGAAAGAAATTTTATAAAAATGTATTTCAAATTAAGCATATCCTTTAGTATATATAATTTCCGATGTTTTGCAAAAAGATTCAAGTCAATCAATATCGTGCCTCGTTTCAGGAATATGCGCCTTTAAACTTTTATATTTCCAATTTATTGTATATATGACTATATTTTACAAACTTGCAACATTTGCATTTAGTTTTGCGTGAATAATTACTTAGACAATTATGAATACTTCTGTATACTTTTACTAATATCTATATACAAAATATTTTTATAAAAATAATTAATAAATATTTTTTATTTTTAATAGGATTGTCACATTTCCCAAATTTAAGTAAATCTTTATCCTTTTCTAAGCATCCATATATTTATATTAATGAATTTAAAATAACAAAACAAACAAAAAATGTCTATTTTAACTTAATAAATATTATTACTTTTGGTATTTATCATCTTCCTTAATAAATATTCTATTTCTAATACGATTTTTTATTATTGATTTACAATAAATTTATGTAGACAATTTTTCTAATATTTTAAACTTTATACTACTTATTTTTTATAAAATAAACTATTGTATCTGTATACACATCTAAAAGATAATAAAGGTCCTTATAGTCTTCAGTATTTTGAGTTGATAAAGGCTCATAATAAATCCAACGTTTTCTCATTGATGATAGTACAGGATCTGATGATAACAATAGGCTATTAAAAATATCCTCGTTCTGTGACATTTCTGGAGCATTTCTGGAATAATTGAACGTGCCTAAAATCTCTGTTTCTTTCTTCTTGAGCCTCTACTGTAAGCTCTCCAAGTGGAAGAATATTTCGTTCAATTATAATTTCGCCATGGCACAATACTTTATGTACTATTGGTGTCATTTCTTTCCATGGATATAGAGAAACAAGTAGTTTAGATATTTCTGTTGCATATTAATAATAGTATGTTAGTCATTTCAAGTAACTCTTTATTAATATCAGTTATTTTTGATGTAGCTTCAAAATTTCCGAAAAACCTTCTTTCTGTGTTTCCATCATTTGTACTACCACCAGGCGGCAGAAGTTCGACGATATTTAATCCAGTCTCTTCTCTGAATTCGTCCTGGATTCTACTTTTCTCAGATATTCTAAGTGTTTTTAAATCCTCGTTTTTTCTGGTAGGTTTTTTTAAATTTTCTGGCACTCTTCTATACTTTAAATCATATGCTATTAATACAACGTCGCTGTTATTTACTTTTTCCAACTGATCTGCAGAAAAATCTGCAACTACCCTGGTAGTTGTATTCTCAAGCTAAGAAGATAGCTCTACACATGCTTCCATTTCGGTAACCGAAATAGATGGTAAGATAGTTTGTTTTTTTGCTTGAATATCCTTGTATGATGATAGATTTGAGTGTCCCTTTTTAAGCAGAGCTTTTCTTAAAATTTGATATTTGTTTCGGCTGAGGTCCAGTTCAAGAATTAAAGCAATTGCTTCTTCCTCTGTAAAATTGGATTGTGTTGTTGGAGTAGATACACTTTCAGCAATCCGTTTAAAACGTTTTGGTGATGCAGTTAGCAGTTTTTCAGCAATATTAATTGCACTCTTAGGTTGCTTCTCCTTTTTTAACATTGCTTTGAATGTATCAGAAACTTCTTCATTCGAAATTATAGAAAGCTTATGGGCCAGTCTTTTCTTCTTAGATCTTGTACTTAAATCATCATATGTCTTGCAGGGTGCTCCAGTTGATATTTTGCACGACGATATTTCTATATCAGTATCTATCCAATCGGAATGTTTAATTTTTAATCTGTTAGTATGCTGATTCAAAGACTTCATTTTTATGTCATACAACTTTAAAAAGCTCTATATCTGAGATTTACCAATGACGTCGACTTTTGCATAATATGTAGTTTTTATGAATTCCACTATAGCTTCTAAACGATTAAGATAATTTTTAGATAAACTCCACAGAACACAAAACAATTGTTAATGTTTCAATGTAATCACCATGGTAATCAACTTCGCTATGATGTTGATAAGGATTAGCTGCGCATTTATATATATCTATTAGATATATCGCACAGGTATATATATTTACAGCTATTCTGTTAATTTTTATTAGGTAAAAATTTGGAAGAGTACCTATACCGAATTCATTGATATTATATGTTGCTGTTAGGTATCACCGGAAAGGATACCTGTACATTGCTACTAGATTATAAATATATAAATTTTTAACCATCACCAATAGAAAAATACATTTGTTAAATTTAGGTCAACGCCATAAATGTAAACTAATAAAATACTTATTGCTTAAGTTAAAATAGACATTTTTTGTTTGCTTTGTTATTTTAAATTCATTAATAGAAATATATGAATGCTTAGAAAAGGATAAAGATTTACTTAAATTTGGGAAATGTGGCAATCCTATTAAAAATAAGAAATACTTATTAATTATTTTTATAAAAATATTTTAGATATTATTGAAAGTATACAGAAATATTCATAATTGTCTAGTAATTATTCACGCAAAACTAAATGCAAAAGTTACAAGTTTGTAAAAATATAATCATATATAAATTGGAAATATAAAAGTTTAAAGGCGCATATTTCTGAAATGTGTCAACAACTCCTGGGACAACCCGGTGGATGACGTGGATGGCAGCACGGGAGTGTGCCCTAGCACGGTGGCAAGGCCTGGCTGAGCCGGTAGAAAAGGCATAAGGTCCCCCATCCTGTCATCCACGAGTCGCTGAAGCAAAAAAAATATAAAGGATATGTAAATCAATCCGCAAAAATTCTCTATTCTCAATTCCTGTCTCTTTTCCTCCACTTATATAATGACTTTATTCAATTACTAGTCATCGCAACCATCTACTCCTTGGTCAGCAGCTGTTGGAATACTGCTTGGCCTGCCCTCCCTCTTCCACGGTAAATCCTTGGCCATATATTATGGATTCACCCCTAAACCTATCCCTACAGCTTAACTTAACTCACTTACCTGAATTTATCCTTAATTCCGTTGCATTCTTACACTTCTGAGCGCTTCATTCAGAGACACCCTTCCGCTCCACCAAGCCAATCCCCAATCGGTTTCTGGTATTTCTGTCTATATTCGGGTATTACTGTCCTTAAACGTCTTCTGAAGTCGGGGAATTAAATAAAAAGATAGGCGGTAAGCCTCTGGTTACTAATATCAGCTCCACCGAACTAAACCAAACCTGAGCTCAGCTTATGCCTAGTCCTCACAATTCACTGACAACTTCCGGCCAAACAAACAAAAAACCAATTCTCCGGCTACGACCTACTCATATACTTAAAACCCCTAACATAAATGTCTGGTTCGTACTGTGTCCTCGTCCTCCACTGTGTCTTTAACTGTGTGGTCTTACGCCTCTACCGAATTGGAGTATTCCGTATTGGGATGGCTTCCTTCTTATAGGGTAACGCTTGTATTAAAAATAGTGTCCTTATGTCGCTTACTGCACTACTGTGTCTTGTTTCAATTGCTTTTTTTTTTATGTGCCATTGGTAATACTATTAACTTTTTTGTTTTCGAGATCGTAAAAGTTTTTGAAAGATCCAATTGATTAGATTGTATTTTTGATATTTATATAACTTTTAAATGTTATTTGAAATTGTTAGCATACTGTTTATGAATTAGTCTGGAATCCAAGAAACTTATTAGTCATCAGAATGAAATTTGTAATATTTTTTAAACAGTTACTTAAACACTTTTGATAATATATGCAATTTTTCACATAAAGAAAATTAATATTTTCTTCTTTTTACTTTTTATTATAAAATTATAAATTTTTTTGTGGTTTTAAGTACTTCAATTAACATATTTTTATTGAGTCACACACTACAATTTTTTCTAACTTTTTTTTTTGAGTTTTCTTCTTTACTCGTCACTCCCGTTCTCGCTCAGAATCAAAATCTAACTGACCTTCCTTTTAACCTTCTTCAAAAATCTCCCACAAAAAAAACAACAAAATAATTGTAAAATTTTTTTTTCCCGCCAATTTTCGGACGGATAGCCATCTTTTTTTTGAAAATTTCCCCCATCTATGCCCCCTCGATCAGCTGTTTACAAGGTTGTTTTCTAATGACATTCGATATTAGAGTGCAACCATATTAACCCATGAAGAGGTGAACATGACAAACCCCACCATTTTAGTATACACCCTGTATATTTAAATGGGAGGGGAATAACTGAAAAAAAGAAAACAAAAATGGATTGACCTTATTGTTGCTTTTGTGCAACTGTTGCTACCTTAAAAAAAAACGCTTTAATTCTGACGTTTGTCCTGATCAAAATTTGTCTACTGTAGACGCTAGGTAAGAGTATTGTCATGGCCAAAAATTTGGTTAATATTTATATATACTGCTGCTAATTGCTATAAAAATCCTCGTTTGTTGGTGGTGAATATACATGTCAACATTTGTTTTTATTTTTGCTTTCTCTTCTCCACTTTTTCCTATTTTAATAATCTTAAAGTTTTATCCGTACGCAAATTGTTGTGCATTTTTAGTTTATGTCGGGTGAAAATAAAAAATGAAAAAATAAATGCAGTAAAAAAAAACAAGGAAATATAAATCCCTGAATTTAAAAGATGTAAAACTAATCTTATAACTTTCCTAGCCTGTCAACGTTACATGATCCACACTACCCATCTTCAGAGTTCTTTGGATACACACGTTTCATCTTCTCCCCTTATCATCAAATCTGGTTTGCAACAAGCCGAACCACATAGACTACAAGCTTCCCCCGGCTATATACATGGCCCCATTAAGGCAGCTGAAGATTTCAATCAACTGATCACTTTAGTAGCATTGGACAACTCTAGTTTCGTGGATTTCGACGACGATCGTAGTCCTAGCCATTATTATCGGGAACTTGCCCGTCGACCTGTGTCCCAACGGGTGCAATTGTCAGTCCATAATGTTGACCGCTTGAAGTGTCCCAGCCAAGGTGAGTTAAGTGGCCACCAATCGATTGTTACCATTGTAGCCTAGAATAGTATTCGGAATTGAATGGATGGGGCCGATAAGGACAAGATACGTTAAATCAACTATTACCCCTAAACTCCTATGACTAATTGCTCTCTTCTCCCTTAGATTCCTCCTCCCTAATAATCTCCGAAATTCAACGACCCAAGACGTTCTGAACAACATCATTGGTGAGTGAAATTTTCGTACAACTATAAAACATTGTCGATTAAACTATGCTGAAGAAATACCCGTTACCATACTAAATTAAATATCCAAGCATTTTTCCTCTTTTCTGCCTAATATCCTCGAATATTTTCTTTCCCCAAACATAAAACAATTTATCGGCCTTCGCTTATTTCCTCCATAGATACACTTAAAACTTGATGCTTTGAATAAATTAAATATTCAAATTTTCCCCAATAATAACCCAATTTCGTAACGAGACTTTAGTTGAAAATTATTATCTTATCCTTCCCTGAATGTGTAGCCCTGGTTCAAAAGATCGTTTCCTTCATTAGTTGCCATTATATTCCACTATTAACTACTAACTTACTAATACATCCGATTTTAGCTCCTTATATCTCAAAAAATTAAAATAGCTAATACTTTCGACTTTAGTCATTTATTTCACTACAAACTGAAATAGCTCATAAGAATTAATGAACCCAGTAAAAATAATAAAAAGCAAACAAAAAACAAAAATATATAAATCCCAAAAGAAAAACTGCCGATCGACCCTTTATTATGGCTAACCAAAAACGAAAAGAATTAAAAAGAAAAACTTAACCTATCTTAATATGAAAATAAAAAAATTCAAATTGTCGTAGGAAGCGACTACAGGGAATATTAGAACAAATTAGAAAAATTTCCCTTACATATTCGAGTCAGTGTATGAAAGTAGGGTTTAGAAACAAAATTTTGAGGAACGATGCCATATAAAAACCAGAAAAATTATTTCCTAGCGTTTTATATCTTTTGCGTGGTAAACTCCGATTACTTTTCCCTGCAGATCTTCTAGTTCATAGTAGCAATTCCCAACCGGACGAACAATGCGACATTTTAGGAATTTCTTTCCCATTTTAGCGTTATATAACTTACTCGAATCGCTAAGAGTAAAATTTCGGCGATAAACTTCCTGTCCTGTTCGAAAAATTACTGGGCGAGCGCGTTTGTTGTATATTTTTGCTCGAATCTTATAACTTTTGGCCAGATTTTCGCGAATTTTCTCACGGATTAACTCATTTTTAGTCATTTTTGGCACAACGTTTATCTCAGCATCTTCTAAAAGTTCCAATTTTCTAGCCAGATTGTAAACGCTGCCGTGTGTGATCATATTCGTTCCAAACAAAGCGAAGTAAGGAGTCATCCCAATCGATGTATGCACCGATGACCGAAGTGCGCATTCAATCTCTGAGAGATGATTATCCCAATCTCGTTGGTCATTCTTGAGGTAGGATCTTATAGCTGCTAATATCGACTGGTTGACTCTCTCCGACGCATTTGCTTGGGGCGAGTATATCGCTGTTTTTAAGTGCTTCACCCCGAACGTTTCCATCATTCCTCCGAACTCTTTAGAAACAAATTGGCTGCCATTGTCCGACAGAATCACCTCTGGTACACCAAATTTATGAAAAACCTCTGTTACCAAAAAGCGAACTACATTTTTTATATTAGCTTTTGCCATGGCTTTTAATAAGACAAACTTCGAAAAATGATCGAGAACGATAAATATGAAGCAGTTTCCAG
The DNA here is from genome assembly GCA_932274085.1 of Protocalliphora azurea. Classification (NCBI taxonomy): domain Eukaryota; kingdom Metazoa; phylum Arthropoda; class Insecta; order Diptera; family Calliphoridae; genus Protocalliphora; species Protocalliphora azurea. The sequence goes on along the minus strand of OW026519.1, from coordinate 89,335,249 downwards.
ATTTAGATCTCACGTATGGCCCTAAGAAATTAATGTATATTTTTTGAAAAGGACGAACTATTTCCACTGGCTCTTCACTCATTGGTGGTCTTAAAATTTGATTACACGGCTTACTTTCTTTGCAGATTTCGCAGTTTTTCACATAATCCTTCACTTGTATTGCCATATGTGGCCAGTAAAAATATTCCCTTATGCGATTCAGGGTTTTGTGGAACCCACCGTGGCTAGTAATAGGCGGATTGTGAGCTTTCGCTACAAGGTCCTTACATAGCTCGGCGGGAACCCATAACTTCCAAGAGAAATCTTCTGCAAGACTATCGCCATTATATGGAACGGTACGCTTGTAAATAAATTTATCTTCAATTTTCAAATCAGGTAACTGTTCCGCATGTTCTTCAATAGCACTTTTAAGTTCTTTATACTCCTCAGATGCGAACGCTGGCGAATCGAGATCGATAAGGTTTGTGACCACTGCAACGATCTCCTCCATGTCGTAGCGGGAAAGAGTGTCTGGTACAACGTTTTTGCTCCCTTGGCGATGTTCGATATCGAAAGTATAGGACTGTAGTAATAAACTCCATCGGGCTAGCCTACCACTTAGCTCTTTGTTGGACATCAACCATTTTAAACTTGAATGATCTGTAATTACCGTAAACGGCATGAGTTCTATATAGGCCCGGAATTTTTTTATGGCTATTACTACGGCCAGACACTCCCGTTCCGTGACCGAATAGTTGCGCTGCGCGGATGTTAGCTTCTGCGACATATACGCAATTGGGTGCTCTCCTTCTACTTCATCTTTCTGAAAGAGGACCGCGCCTATCCCGATATCTGAGGCGTCACACTGTACGAAAAAGTGTTTTGAAAAATCCGGGTGCAGCAGTACCGGACTAGAGGTAAGCGCTTTTTTTAATTTGTCAAACGCCCGTTTCGCTTCATCCGGAAAATTGAACGTTTTCGACTTTTTAAGTGTCTCGAAAATTGGTGCAGCGATCGTCGCGTAATCCTTGATGAAACGCCGATACCAGCCTGTAGTCCCCATAAATCCGCGCACTTGTCTGGGCGTTTTCGGGTAAGGAAATTCGAGTATAGAGGATATTTTAGCAGGATCAGGTCTGAGCTTACCTTCACCTACAATATATCCCAGATACCGAAGTTCCTTAAAACAAAACTTTGATTTCTCGACATTTATTGTTAATTTAGCGTTAGCAAGTAGTTCCGCAACTCGCTCAAGTATAGTTATGTGGGTGTGGTAGTCAGGAGTAACTATAAGCAAATCGTCTAGATACACGAATACTCGATCTCGCAGGACGGAAGGAATCACTTTATCCATTAAACGGCATAGCCTTTGGGCAGCATTACACAACCCAAATGGCATGACCGTAAAATGATAAAGTGGTCTCCCCGGCACTGTAAAGACAGTTTTCTCGCGGCTCTGCATATCTAGTGGGATTTGCCAGAAAGCATCTTTCAAATCCACACTAGATATATAGTGTGTGTCCCCCAGCCTGCTGAGCAATCCCTCTATATGCGGAAGGGGATAGGCGTCCTTGACTGTAAGTGCATTGAGCTTTCGTGCATCTAAACAAAGCCTGTTTTTAGTACCTTTGCGCACTAGCGTCACAGGATTGTTCCAGGGGCTTTGACTCGTCTCAATTACACTCAATGCAAGCATCCTATCCAATTCCGCATACATAAGTTTTTGAACAGCTGGAGAAACCGGATAATGTCTCTGCTTTACAGGCACTGCGTCTTGTGTATCGATACTATGTGCCTCTAAATCGGTTTTCCCAAGACCCTTTTCCACGAAAGATGTAAACTTAGCGATAGCTGCTTCTAATAACTTCCTGTCCTGATCACAAAGTATATGCATTGAAGGATTTGTCGGATTTTCGCCCAGCTCTTCACTCCAAAGCATATCCTTTGTGGTCAAGCTATCTAAATTAACAATAAGCCTGAACTCTTTCATAAAATCTACGCCCAGAAACAACGCCCTTTTCAAGGTCGGTACTAAATAGAAGGTAATCTCTCTTTCCAATCGGTTAAATTTTATTTTCGCTCTGAACCGACCTTGAATGGTATGGGACCTACCGTCTGCCGTTTTCACTGTAGCTGGAAATTTTCGAATTTCTACCCCCGCCTTCCCCGCGACATCGAAACATCCTTTGCCGAGAACCGTTACTGTCGCGCCACTATCTAGAAGACCCTCAATCTCTACCCCATTGATAGAGATACGGGTATATAGTCGGGTATCATCGCCCTCGTACAAACATACGTTCGCGATCTCACGCCTTAGTTCTTTCCTCTTTTTATATCTTTCTCTGGTCTTTTCTATCCGCCTCTTTCCAAAAATTCTATTTCTAGCTTCCCTGTATTCTTTAACTCTCAAATGCAATGGTTTTATTTCCCTAACTTTTGACTCTCCTGCCTTTTCACTTATCCTAACTTTATTATTAACTAAGATTTTAACGACCCGGTTATCCTTTCCCTCCACTAGGCCTTTAAAATCGTCCAGATTCATCACTGGGTGTTGGTATTCGGACGAGGTTCCCCAGTCGTTAACTGGTTCGGTTTCCGGTTTCCCGTACACCTTGGGCACTTTGGTGTAACTGTGTTGTCCATACCACACTTAAAGCAAAATAGTCGCCTGGTCGCCGATGGACAATCCATATATCCATGTCCCGGCTGGCGACAATTCCAACAACGGGTAGAACTATTTATCGCGTCAACATCAACTGATGGTACTTGATCATAATCTATCTCATGGACTCTGGCCGCGAATTGACGATTACCAAAGGCTTGACGTTGGCTCTGTAATAGTGACTCGGCCTTTTTACATTCCGTTCTGAAATGGCTAAGACCAAACATCCTGATAGGAAATATCAACTGAGCCATGGAAGTACGCAGATTCGTCTTCATTATATCTATCAGCTCGATCTCTTTAATTGGACTCGTCTGCTGACTTCTTAGGCGCAGAACTGCATTATAATAGTCTTCAAAAGGTTCATGGGGTTGTTGACGACGATCCATTATTTGGCGATGTATTTCCATATCGCTACTAAAACGCCTGAATCTATGGACAATAGCCTCTTTCAGCTCCTCCCAAGAGGGTATGGGTTGTAATCGCCTTTGCATCCAATACCACTCTAAGGCATCACCAGATAGTAGCTGGTGGAAATGCCTCAGAACCTCCGACCAGGTGTTTCCGTAGTCTTTACGCATTTCTTCGACCCTAAAAACGAACTCTTGGGCTCCCATAGCCTTTGAACTACAATCGAAGTTGACACCCCACTTGTCCAAACCTGGTTTACGGGAAAATCCATGATTCGGGGGTGATGGATAGCTCTGGGGGCGCGCCTCGTGTTGTTGAAAGGTGCTGTTATTATTCGGTGCTGGAAAGTATGACGCAAAGTGATTGGGCGGTGATCGGTTATATTGGTGCGCTGTCGGTTGAGCATGTGTCCTCGACGTCGTTGGTTGGTGGCCAACATTTGGTGGTTGCTCCCTCACTAATTGTGGCGGGGGTCTACTGATATCCGGTAGAGGTGGTGGCTGTGTGGTTATTTGGTTACCGGACGATCTGGATAACGATCTTATACTTTCAGCAACTATCTGGGGCACCATTTCGCGTAGTCTCTCTTCCACTGAGCGCATCATCTCAACTTGCTTGAGGCCCACTGCTGATTCCACTATATTTTGTATCACCTCCTGTGACGGTCTTTGTTGTGGTTGATGCAGGTCTTGATTACTAGGCCCACGATTGCGAAATTCTTGCCTAACGTTTCGTGCAGTAATACTACTATAGTCCGGCGATGGGATGCTACTTTCCATCTCGGCTGAGCGATCTCGGACTTCATAATGGGGGTTAATTTGTGCTGAATTTGCACTCATAGGTGTTGCTGCACCCGTGGTAACTGCTGCCGACGTTGCTGTTATTGTTGCTGTATTTGTAGTGGTTATAGGTAATTGAGTGTTAACTCCACCGAGAATTGGTCTAGCGGTAGTAGAAGCGGAATCGCTCTGCATCTTACTTGCCCTAGTTTCCACCATACTCCAAAAAAACTAAATAAAAATATCACCCAATACGGATAAAAAATTTAATTAATTCTGCTATCAATAGATCCAATGTTTCACCAATCTGAAACGAAATTAGGCACTAATTTATAATATAGCTATGTACTACAGGATGATAATTCAACACTAATCACAATATATATTTATATTATTATTAATATATTAAAATAATAAAAGAAAAAAGATGAGTTTCACGTGATACTTATTTTCTGAAGAATTGATTTTCCAATAACAAAATTAAATACCCTTAAACGAAAACAAATTGTATTCTAGGTTTTCTGTAACCTTCAGTTAAAATGCTTCGTTTTCCTAGTAAAAAAAATTAATTACAATGATAACTACAATCCTCTTAAATCCAAACTTCGTGCTTTCTAAACTTACAACTCAAGAATTTCAACGAAAGAAACTCACTAAATAAAAAACTAGAATAAAATTTTTTTTTCCGATAATAGATAAATCTTCTTCAAATATTAGGCAATTTTCTGCAGATAATTGTAGCCTATTACTCCGAATTCTTCTTAGCAATATATACAAAACTATCTATATATAATTCTTGTAATAAGAGAAAAACACCAAGCTAATCTAATCTTGAGCGAGAAAAGAAGAGAAAAAAGGAATAAAATAAAATAAAAAAATAATAATTTTTTGTATACATACAAGATATTTTCCGTAAAAAAACAAATCCAATTTAAGGAACCGTTTTGGGTACGAAACTTTATTGACTCAAATAATATCTATATTGTAAGAAGAAGAAATGATGATTGAACCACCACAACCTTGCTTGTGAAATAATTCAAATTGGATGGTTTGGTATTATAAGAAATTCGCTTGTAATACGTATTGTATTGTTATCGCAAAACCTTTGGACACCATACGTTTTGTGGTCCAGATAATTATCAGAAAGTAATACTAATAATAATAATACCTGTAAGTGGCAGTGAGTATTTGTTCAAACTGTAGGGATGTATTTTTGACCGAAGAAGTAGATTATTGTCGACCTCTAGCCATTGATAGCGTCTAGCTTATTCTTTATTTTTAGGAAACAGAAACTGAGAATTAAGTTGTAAAAACCGGTAGTAGTAGTGTAGATCCCAAAACTCCAAATGGTCGACAATGAAATTAACTATATATAGTAGTACACCACGACTTACCTTTTGAAATTTTAAGTTCCACAAGCCTTAGCTATAGTCTATTGAACCTACTTTAAAAATGTATTTCTTGCTGGTCACTCTTTTCTTCAGAACACTGTAGCTAACATTATTTGAATTCTAATCCCGTCATAATGTGACTTAAATATGTTGTAAAGAAAAGACTAATAGCAAGCCTTCTCATTTTCCACCCAATAGAATCATTTTTTCCAACGTCGCAACTACCAATTGACCTCGAATGACCTCTTTTGGTAGGACTTACGCTAGAAAAAAAAATGACTCTAGTCAATGAAAGATAAGAAGTAAAATTAACCTGAAATTAAGGAAACCCGAATTTCGGGCCCCCATTGTTGGGCGCCATTTTTTGTCAACAACTCCTGGGACAACCCGGTGGATGACGTGGATGGCAACACGGGAGTGTGCCCTAGCACGGTGGCAAGGCCTGGCTGAGCCGGTAGAAAAGGCATAAGGTCCCCCATCCTGTCATCCACGAGTCGCTGAAGCAAAAAAAAATATAAAGGATATGTAAATCAATCCGCAAAAATTCTCTATTCTCAATTCCTGTCTCTTTTCCTCCAATTATATAATGACTTTATTCAATTACTAGTCATCGCAACCATCTACTCCTTGGTCAGCAGCTGTTGGAATACTGCTTGACCTGCCCTCCCTCTTCCACGGTAAATCCTTGGCCATATATTATGGATTCACCCCTAAACCTATCCCTACAGCTTAACTTAACTCACTTACCTGAATTTATCCTTAATTCCGTTGCATTCTTACACTTCTGAGCGCTTCATTCAGAGACACCCTTCCGCTCCACCAAGCCAATCCCCAATCGGTTCCTGGTATTTCTGTCTATATTCGGGTATTACTGTCCTTAAACGTCTTCTGAAGTCGATGAATTAAATAAAAAGATAGGCGGTAAGCCTCTGGTTACTAATATCAGCTCCACCGAACTAAACCAAACCTGAGCTCAGCTTATGCCTAGTCCTCACAATTCACTGACAACTTCCGGCCAAACAAACAAAAAACCAATTCTCCGGCTACGACCTACTCATATACTTAAAACCCCTAACATAAATGTCTGGTTCGTACTGTGTCCTCGTCCTCCACTGTGTCTTTAACTGTGTGGTCTTACGCCTCTACCGAATTGGAGTATTCCGTATTGGGATGGCTTCCTTCTTATAGGGTAACGCTTGTATTAAAAATAGTGTCCTTATGTCGCTTACTGCACTACTGTGTGTCTTGTTTCAATTGCTTTTTTTTTATGTGCCATTGGTAATACTATTAACTTTTTTGTTTTCGAGATCGTAAAAGTTTTTGAAAGATCCAATTGATTAGATTGTATTTTTGATATTTATATAACTTTTAAATGTTATTTGAAATTGTTAGCATACTGTTTATGAATTAGTCCGGAATCCAAAAAACTTATTAGTCATCAGAATGAAATTTGTAATATTTTTTAAACAGTTACTTAAACACTTTTGATAATATATGCAATTTTTCACATAAAGAAAATTAATATTTTCTTCTTTTTACTTTTTATTATAAAATTATAAATTTTTTTGTGGTTTTAAGTACTTCAATTAACATATTTTTATTGAGTCACACACTACAATTTTTTCTTTTTTTTTTGAGTTTTCTTCTTTACTCGTCACTCCCGTTCTCGCTCAGAATCAAAATCTAACTGACCTTCCTTTTAACCTTCTTCAAAAATCTCCCACAAAAAAAACAACAAAATAATTGTAAAATTTTTTTTTCCCGCCAATTTTCGGACGGATAGCCATCTTTTTTTTTTTTAAATTTCCCCCATCTATGCCCCCTCGATCAACTGTTTACAAGGTTGTTTTCTAATGACATTCGATATTAGAGTGCAACCATATTAACCCATGAAGAGGTGAACATGACAAATGAGGCATGATATTGACTTGCATCTTTTTGCAAAAGATCGGAGATTATATGCACTAAAGGATAAGCTTAATTTGGAATACATATTTTTAAAATTTCTTTCGCTATTTCGACATAAACCAAACAAAAGTTTCAATTTGGGGTTTTTGCAGAAAATACAAATTTTTTAATTGTAATAACATATTTGTTTATAAAGATATCTTAATGAAATTTGCAGGAAATGTGGATCTTATTAATACAAATAAAAACGCGTTAACCAAATTTCAATTAGGGGTAGGGTTTTCCTGAAATCTCAAAAATCTAATGAAAATTCCCAAAAATGGGATTTTTTACATCCACATTTTTCCGAAGTCCCTTAGATTTTGACTTAAAAGTGTTAACAACGTATTGAAGATTCTTAAAATATATTCTACTTGTCGATTCGCGCTTTGGGATTTGAGAAAATATGTTGCTAAAGAAAATTTTATTTTAGATAAAAAAAGTGTAGATACTTTTTCGGCTAAAAAACAAAAAAAGTCGTTTTTTTGCAATTTTTAAATTCAAAATCATTTATTTTAGGACTCGGTAAAGGTATCGACTTCAAAATTTTTTTCTTCAATAGATAATTCTGTTCTTTAACTAGTTAATAAAAAAACTAATAAAATCGGTCGGAAATACTAGGATATATATGAAAAAAACTGGACCAAGAACATGCAAAATTATGGTGCTTTAAAATTCAAACGCAAATAACTCGAAAACTATAAGAGATAAATAGGATACGTAAGCATGTTTTTTATAGGTCTTATCAGGGCCAACAACAATATATAAAAAAATATTTTTTATATATTTTTTATGTCAGAGGTACCCAACTTTGAGCCCCCTTAGCTCTGCCCCTGAGGGGTTTGTTGTGCACCCCTTGCAAACTTAACATTGTACGCTCCTCTGCTACGCCTGTACCAAATTTCATGAAAATCCAAACAGCCGATCAGAAGTTACATATTTATTTCCAGAAATTTCGATTCTGCCCCACTGTGCATTGCAAGGCCGGATAGGCTTAGTTAGCCTCTATTGGGTTTGATAGAAAGAATTTTCTTCTTTACTCCTCCATCCTTAGTTCCTTGTGGATACTAGCTACCGTGCTATCTATAGCTTCCCAGTACTCTTTTTGCTTATCATTTATTTACGATGTTCTCAGCATTCAACTCTTGATCGGCTTTTTCTTCTGCATGTTCTCGTACTTCATTGAAACGCGGGGAGTAGAACATGACATGCTCGGGATCTTCAACTAATTTGGGACAGTAGGGACATATCGGCGATTCGTCCGTGTTTTCTAATTAGCCAAACTTTAGTGTCTGGTATGAGTCTGTAGGTCCTACCTTTTAAACATTTTTCCCACCGATACTGCCATACTTCTATTGATATATCTCTTTCTAGTTTACATATAATAGTAGTGTTATCTTTCTATCTTTGCTTACGTTCATACACAGGTTTGGCTTCATCGGCTAGAATGTCAATTGGAATTATTCCTGCAATAACAAACACTGCATCTTCCGATGTTGTCCGAAAAGAACTGCTTATACACTGATAGGAGTTTTTCTGCTACCGATTTTATTTTAAGAGCTCTTGACCATATAGGAGAAACAGCGAGTTTACTACTGTGGTAACTATTTTTATCTTGGATTGCCGGGGACCTCCTACGTTTGGTATCATTCTTTCTATTGCAGCTCTTACGTTTGATGCTTTCTGACCTACATATTCCATATGTTTTTTGAAGTTTAACCTTGAATCTATTATAACTCCTAGATACTTAAGGTTGGGTTTGGATGTCACTTCAAACTTCCTCACCTTGATCCTTATGTTTCCGAGTTTCTTACGGCTTGTGACCAGAACGACTTCTGTTTTGTACTCTGCAAGTTCAAGTCCAGCACCTTTCATCTATTTTCCAATTATTAGGGTAACTTCGTTGGCATTAATCTCTACTTCATCAGTATATCTTGCCTTGACCGTCACAGCGATAACATCCGCGAAACCTATTATATTCGCCTCTCCTTATACTTTTAATGTAAGGACGTCATTGTACATAATGTTCCATAGGAAAGGTCCAAGTACCGATAGATAGATAGATAGATAGCAGAACACCTGCCGTTACATCATATGTCTGGATTCCATCATCTGTATATTAGCACAATTTTCTGTTCATCAAGTGACTACTTATGATCCTTGTCAGGTAATTCGGGATACCGAGTCTAAGTGGCGTTTCGTAAATCTCTTTTAGTTTCAACAATTGGTAGCAGTCGATTTGTAACGATTTCTGCTGCGCACTTCAAAACTTTAAGGGACGGTGCTACCTAGGAAACCGGCTGTGCTCGTCGTTGGGGTGTGTTCTTGTCCCTGAGAAGTTAAGAATTATAAATCAATTACAGTGAACTTTACTTTAGGTAGCTAAACTCATATTAATGATGAACTTTCCTTTAATTTTTAAGAAGAGAATATTGTTGATAATATACGAGAATGGTATAAGGTATTACACCCATTCCCTATTTAACCCACCCTCCATACTGGTTATTATAAATTCCAGCCCTATTAGATCTACTAAAACTACTCACATGACTTCACCTTTCGTAATAATTTGCAAATTAAAGTTTAATATTTAATTTTTGCACACATTTAATTTAACAAATTTTATTAAATATTATTAAAGAAATAATATGACAATTTAATAATGAATATAAATTCGTAAACATTAATAAAACAAAAATAATGATATGGTCACTCTAAATCATCAACACATTCTCAATATGAAAACCAACATAAATAAGTAAACAACTTTCCAGTATAAGCATGAATATCCCTTTTAAATATTAATATAAAATCAGCTGGTAACTCTTAAACAGCCAAATATTTTTTTTTTTTTTATCAATGAAAAATATTCAAAAATAGTATTTTTCTTTTAGACGATATTCATGCAGTATAATTGTAATGATATAAATGTATAAGTAATAATAATTATAGGTACTTACATAATTTATCCCACGAAGTCTGCAAGCGCTCGTAGACGGCTGTGGATTTTTTTTTTTTTTTAATATTCAATATAAATTATACGTATGAATGTCTAATTAATTGTGTTGTTTTGAGAGAAAGAATACAATATGGAGTTAAGTGTTTATGATTGGATAATGTTAGTGTATTTTGAAATTCTTAATTTCTGAATGAAGAAATTTTAAAAGTTGAATATGATTTTACGTTATGGTTTTAACAAAAAAAAAAATATTTTTTTAATTTCAAATTAAGGTGACCATATTCGATTTTTACATTTAATATGTTTTTATAAGAAAATTAAATAGTCATTAAGTGAAAGTGGTTTTTATAACAAAAATTAAAATTATAAAAATGAAAATTATTGAATTAAATTATTCCGTTATTTAAGTTATATGAAACAAACGATAATTATGACATCTTTTAACACTTTATACTAAGTACAAGTAACATGAACAACGTTAATGTAAAATAACGCAAAAATTCTTGCAATATAAAGAGTTGCACAGGGGCAAACTAATAATAGTGGCATTTTAATTGAAAACGCTCGATCAGGAAAATCTGACAAATGACACTTAACACTTTAAACCAGCACAATTATTAAATTTTAATGAGTCTTTACAAAATTACTAATTTGGAGGAAGTTTTGAGTTTAGGTTGTAAGAGGAATAATGATGGTTCACTGTTTTTTGTTGGTTGACTTCTTTGAATAATAAAATTGCCTATTTTCCTATTTGCAAAGCAGGAAAATAGGCTGGTCACCTCAGAATACAAATATGACTTGAACAATTCTATTTATTTCTTAAATGTTCGCAGTATATTGGTTTCAAAAACAATATCGCAATTCAAGTATGCAGATTCCAGAAAATTTCTCAACAATAGGCTTCAAATTATACAAAAAATATCGCAATTTGAAAATTCTTAAAAAAAAATTATATTTCTTTTAAAACTTTTATTAAAATTCAATTATATTTCATTATCCTTACCAAAGCAAATTTTAATGAATTTGAATTTCTGTTTTTGTACAAAAAAAAATTTTCTTTATTTTAAATACTTGAAACGCAGCCAACAAATTTTACACACAGAATGAAAAAATTTAAAGTTTGAAAATTTTCCTTAAAACAAAATTCAAAGCTATCTATATTCGATATTAAAATTTTAAAACTACAAAGAATTTTGTTAATACATATGGCTCAACATCGACATCACAAAGCAGATTAAGTTGTAAGACCACAGTATAACTTAATCTGAAAACGTCGATAAAAAAAATATTATGTATGTGTATCCTACGTCCAAATATCTTTAATGTGGTAAACACCTATACGACTATCAACAGCATCTTCAAACTCGTAATTAACTTTTCCAATTCTCTTCTCGACTATTGCCTTTACTCCAATTGGAGCAAGTTTTGCATTAAAATTCTTCGTCAGAGAACTTTTAACAAAATTCCTTCGTATAACTTTTTGTCTTATAGTAAATTCACGCTGACGTGATCTCAAATTATAAGTTTTTGTATTTCTATCATATGCTTTTTGAATTCTAGATTTTATTGAATCGCGTAGTAGTGCAAATTCATCTTGCTTTTCTAATTTGGTATCTGTTTCAGACAAAAGTTTTAAATTTCTTAAAATTTTATAATCATCCCCGTGATTAATCATACATTGTCCAAAAACTAACTCGTGTGGTGTCCGGCCTGTTGTTTGATGTACGCTATTTCTAATAGCACAATTTATGCTACTCAAATAACTATCCCACTGCCTTTGGTCATCTCTAATATATGATTTTAGAGCCTCATTTATTGACCTATTCACCCTCTCGCTTGCGTTGGACTAAGGACTATAAACAGCGGTGCATTGATGTGTAATGCCAAATTTTGAAAGAAAAGCCTCAAACTCTTTACTTTTAAATTGGCTACCATTATCGGTTATTATCATCTCTGGTACACCATAACAATTAAATATGTAATTTCTTAAATGATTTATAATTGGTTTAGATACAAATTTCTTTAAAGGAATTAAAAAGGTAAATTTTGTAAAGTGATCCAGAACAATAAAAATACCTAAATAGATCTAGGAAAAGGGCCTATAGAATCTAGATATAATCTTTGAAACGGTCTTTCGCTTTCCACCATATTCCCCATAGGAGGTCTAAGTATGGTCGTTGGAGTTTTTGAAATCTTACACATTTCACAATTGTTAATGTAATTTTTCACATCGATAATTAATTTTGGCCAATAGAAAAATTTACGAATACGTTGAGCAGTTTTTGCAATACCTCCATGGGCAGCATTGGGTATATTGTGAGCTGCGTACAAAACTTGATTTCTTAATTCGCTTGGAACTAATAACTTCCACGAAGATGTTTGGTCTATTGACCCATTAGAAAATTCAGTTCTTCTATATATAAATTTATCTAAAATTTTGTAATCTGGAAATTCGGATCGAGCAAATTCTTCCCTCCACTTCGCGTATTCCGGTTCGTCAAAGGCTTGAGAATTTAAATCGATTGACGGCAATACTTCCAGTTCAATTTCATCTATGGTTAATTCGTTTTCAAATGCACGTGATAAGGCATCAGGGACAACATTATCTTTCCCTCTACGGTGCTCTATCGTAAACACAAATCCCTGTAATTTAAGTGCCCATCTTGCAAACCGACCCGTCAATTCTTTCTATCTCATCAACCACTTTAAGCTTGCGTGGTCCGTAATTATCTTAAATTCCTGACCTTCAACGTAATACCTAAATTTTTTAATAGCTAGTACTACAGCCAAACATTACAACTCTGTAATGGAATAATTTCTTTGTGCGTTATTAAGTTTTTGCGACATATAGGCTATAGGGCGCTCATTACCATCATTGTCCAATTGAGCCAAAACAGCTCCTACACCAAATGTACTCGCATCACATTGTATAATAAAAGGTTTAGAAAAGTCAGCGTGTACCAAAACAGGTGCCGTTGTAAGTTTGTGTTTTACTATCTCGAATGATTGTTGAGCTTCCTCAGTCCACTTATATTTCTTATATTTACTTAATAGTTCAGTCAACGGGTATGTAATCGTTCCGTAGCCGTAATGAATCGGCGATACCACCCTGCCATCCCTAAAAATTGACGTAACTGTTTTACCGATTTTGGTGTGGGAAATTCTGAAATCGCCTTAACTTTACCAGGATCTACACTTAGTGAACCTTCTCCGACAATATACCCTAAGTATTGTACATTTTTGATTGCAAAATTACTCTTGTTAATATTGATAGTTAAATTTGCCTTACGAAGTCGTAAATGTTCGTCAAAGTTTTCGGATATTATCAGTAAATCGTCAAGGTAAACAAACACATTTGATTTCAAATAATACGGAACGACTATGTCCATAAGTCTGCACATTGTCTGAGGTGCGTTACACAATCCAAACGGCATTCCTGTAAATTGATACAATGGCTGATTAGGGATTGTGAAAGCAGTCTTAGGTTAGAAGATTCGTCCAGTTTTATTTGCCAAAAGGCATCTTTCAAATCTACTTTAGATATGAAATAAATAGGAGGAAGTCTTGAAATTAGTCCGTCAATATTTGGTATCGGGTAAGAGTCCTTTACAGTCACGGAGTTCAGTTTTCTGCTATCTACACAAAATCGTACTTTTCCAGGCTTAACTATTAACACACCAGGTGAAGACCAAGGTGAGCCAGGACATTCTTCTATAACACCTAAACAAATCATTCGGTCTATCTCGGCACACAATAATTTTTCCCTGGCTGGAGATATGGGGTAGTATCTTTGCTTAATTGGTGCTGCGTCACCAGTATCTATTTTATGTTGAAGCAAATTCGTACACCCTAAACCATCCCTTTCAGAATTCGGGAATGAATCTACAATAGCTTCCAATTGACGTTCTTGTGTGGGATTAAGAGGAATTTTTCCCGTGTCTGGTTCCAAAACAACTTCACTTATCATGTTTCCCATAGATATTTTAATATCAAATCTTGTCCAAAAATCGATTCCGCATATAATATTTTGTCCGATTGTTGGAATAACTAAAAATTCGAACTGTTCTTTACTACCATTATAACCTATTTCTAAGTTTATTGAACCTACAACATTATGTTTAGTACCATCCGCAGTACGAACTTTACCGGGGCAACGTTTGTAATTTCCTGACTGAATAATATTTTTGCATAAATTCCTACCTATAACACTAGTGTTAGCTCCGCTATCTAATAGTGCGAAGTGAGATTCGTTGTTTATGTCCAGTAATATGTATGGCCGATTATCATTATTCATATTCACTAACGATGAAATTATATATTTTTTATTTAACTTGCGCTTTCCATAATATTCTTTAATTCTTCTAGCAGATCTAGATGGCATTCGTTTTCTTTCTGTCATACTTTTCATCAGATTATAATTCCTAATTTGAATATGAATTGGTTTTTGTAAAGTGTTAGGGTTAGATACAAAATCATGTTTTAAATTAGAAGTTTCATCTACAAGGTTGTTTAATTTTTCGGATGTCCGTTCTTCAATGATAGGACATCCTTTGTGAAGTTTCCCCGTTTCACAGAACAGTTAGTGCATTGTAGTCTATACGTGTCCTTAAGACCACAGCCGTAACAAAATATGGTCTTTTGTTCTAGGCAGTCCATATAATTGTGACCGAACTTCTCACAATTCCAACATTTACCTGTTTTCTTTACAACGCAGATTTCTAAATCATTGTCTTCCGACTGCACTGTTTCAGATTTACTTTCAAGCTCGAAATCGAGTTCTAAGACTTGAGGTCTTTGACCTATTCTTTTAAAATTATTTGAAGATGACATATCATTTACAAATTGTTCATGTCTTCTAACTGCTTTCCTCAATTGTGAAACCTGTGTGATCTCTAAATGTAATAGTTCGTGTCTTATCTCAGGAGCTAAATTACGTAAAACTGTTTCGCATAATTTTTGGTCTGAAAGTGGAGTTTTTAACTTGTCACATAATAAATTTATTGCGTCGAATTATTCATCAAAAGTTTCAGATTTTTTCTGTTTTCTTCGACGAATTTCATCTATCACGTCATAATCGGTATAAAAATCTTTATATTCCTTCTTTAATGCATCTGTTAATCGAAACCAATTGAGGTTGTGACAATTACGATGAAAACGCCAATACCATTGTAAGGCTTTACCGTCAAATAAAAGATGTGCATGTTTACACAAAATTTCCTTTGAGGTTTGTAGTCGTTAGAGTGTCCACTCTATAAATAAATTCATCTACAGAGATATCTGCCGAATTTCCAGTAAATCGTAACCTCCAATTTTTAATAACATTTAAAATTTTATCTGAATTTATATCAATTTCAAATGGAATGTCTGGAGAAACAGGTTGTGCCTCTTCATTATATTCATTTGAAGAGGATCTACTATTATGAAAAATTACAAAATTTCTAATTTCAGATGACAGCATACTAGAAATTTTATTTCTGAATTCACTCAACGAGTCTGAAACTATTTGTCGTATACTTCCGTCATCTACATTCGACCTAACATTGGTAGTGGTTTCAAGATTAAGTTCTCTACGAGTCTTTTGTCTTGTCACAGGTCGCGTGGTCGTCCCTCGTGTTTCTTCTACTGTCACATTTAAATCGTCCTCATCTAAAGTCAAATTTTCTCCACTACGTACTAAAGGCATTTCGAAATTAACTCAATACAAATCAAAACAAAAGAACCAATTAAATAATTTTAAATCTATAATTACCTAAAAAAAATTATAACCAATAAAATTAACCGGGGCTAATAATTAAGTTTCGTTTATTATTTTAATAACTTACTACTCAGTGAAGTCTAGCAAAGTAGTTCAACGTAAAACAAAAAAAATAAAAAAAAATTATAAACATATCATCAACAATATTTTTATAGAACAGTACTTTCCAAATTCAACGTGAAATGAAACTGATAGTATACAGAAATAAAATAGTCAAACATTGAATTTGAGAAAGGATTAGAAAAATAAGAATTTTGATATAAAATAGTGGAAAGAACTCGATATATCACTAAGTTGCAATAAATCCAATTCAAAATTAAATACCAAACTTGAAAGAAAATTTAACTAGAGAGAGAGAGAGAGAAAAACAATAGAGAAAAGAAAAGAAGAGTAAAGGTTGAGTAAGAGTCGTACGAGTTTATAATCGAATCAATTACCAATTATAAAATTCTCTAGTATGAACAAAAACCCTGATTATAGAAACAGCTGTGAACATTAATGGATAATTAGGTAATAACTTCCCAAAAAGTCGAAATATTATTATATCCAAATAACTACTAATGTCACAGAAGTTGGATAAATAAGGAAAGTAAAGAATAGTCAATATTATTAAAATTTAGGAAAATACATCATATACACCAAAGGATTCAAATGGCCATCAGTCACAAGATGTACAAACAAAGTAAATTTTAATGTTACGCTAACTGTGGCCCCACGTTGGGCGCCAAAAATTCCCTGTAACGATTTCTGCTGCGCACTTCAAAACTTTAAGGGACGGTGCTACCTAGGTAGCTAAACTCATATTAATGATGAACTTTCCTTTAATTTTTAAGAAGAGAATATTGTTGATAATATACGGGAATGGTATAAGGTATTACAGATTGTATATTACTTTCTCGAGTATTTTACCTATAGTGTACAAAAGGCAAATTGGTCTAGACGAAGAAGGATCACCAGGAGGTTTGTTATGCTTTAGGGTTAATACCAACATCTGTTTCTTTCACTGATCTGGAAAAATACATTCCTTTAAACACTCTATCTATCTAGCTATCTATCTATCAATCTATCTATCTATCTATTTATCTATCTATATATCTATCTGTCAATCTAGCTATCTATATTTTTCTTCTATTAGGCGGATGGAAATCTTTTGTAAGATAATCTTCGTCATCCTTTCACCCTGTGGAACTGTATACAGATCTACTGCATTGCAGGGCCGGAAAAGCTTAGTCAGCTTCTGCAGTGTTGTGTGGCTGCAATTTTCTTCTATCCCCTTTTTTTCCTCAGTTCCTTAAGGATATATTTTACCATTTAATAGTTTCCCAGTGTTCCTGTTTATTTAGAATGATATCTACAGCGTCATCTACTCTCAGTTGCTGTGCGGCTACATTCTCTGTTCTTTGTTGTATTTCGTTGAATCGGGAAGTAAAACATTATATGCTCAGGGTCCTCTAATATAGTTGGACTCGTCTAGTTGAAACCTGTGAAAATAACTTCTGTATCTTCCATGCCCAGATGTGAGGTATTATTTGACCTCTCCGTGCTTTTTATTAACCTATAGCCACCTTCCTTTTCCACAATTTTGGTAATACTCTTCTCTCTAGTTTACGTATACCATTTGTGTTTTGCTCTCCTCTTCTTTCACGTTCATACAGACGTTTGGCTTCATCCTCCAGAATATCTATAGAAATCATTCCCGAGCTGACGTACGCTGCTTTCTCCGAAGTTGTGCGAAACGGGCTGCAAATTCGTAAGGCACTCATCGTATACAGAGACTTTTCTCGCTATTGATTTTTCTTCTGATTCTTTATGCGGCTCGCGCATCCACCTGCCTTCGGTATCATTCATACAATGGCTACTCTGAAGTTTGCTGCGTTTTGACAAATATATTCTACATATTCTCCGAAGTTTAGTCTTGCATCTACTCTGACTCCAAGGTACTTAAGATATGGTTAAAAAATACCTCTCTCCCTACAACCTTTAACTTCATGCTCACCCGTTTCTCGCGACTATTCAAAAGGTTAACTTCCGTTTTTCGTACCGTTAATTCTAGTCCTGCACTCTTCATCTAAACACCAATGGTATGAGTTATCTCTCTAGCGATAATATCTGTTTCTTCCATATATCTTGGCGCGATTGTAACATCAATATTATGATTACCTCCTCTGGTATATCCAAGGTAAGGACATCGTTGTACATAATTTTCCATAGTAGAGGTCCCAGAAGTGACCCTTGAGGGGCACCTGCCGTAAAGGTGTTCATCTTATTTCCATCATCTGTGGAGTAGTACTATTTTCTATTTGCAAAGTTGCTACTGATGTCACCACGATTATTGGGTTTTGAAATTAACACTAATGCCTGTTTTTTCCATGGATCTGGAAAAATTTCTTCTCTTAAATACTGGGTAAATATTTCGGTAAATATGTTTGGAGTTTTCTCAATTGCAAGTTTAAGTGCACTATTTAGGACGCTATCAGGATCATGTGCTTTCGTATCTCCTATCTTCTTCGCTATTTGCTTTAGTTCTTCAGTCACCAAATAATAATCTAACTATCTTCTCCATAAGAAGGGGACATGAAGGCTGTGTTGATTTTGTTCATTTAAGCTTTGAGGCTACTACCCTGTAAGCTTTACTCCATGGATCCGATTCTGCTTCCAGACATATTTGCTTAAAGCAGTTACTTTTGCTCCGTAGGATCGCGTTTTGGAATTCTTTCATTGAATATTTCTATTCACGGAAGTTTTCCTCAAATTTGACTCTTCCTCTAGAACGTTGAGATTTTCTTTTAACTTTAAAACACTTTGTTCGTAAGTCACTAATTTCGCTATAGCACCAATAGTTTGGACATCATATGTCGCAGTGATCAGGAACCCAACAGAGTCTTACCCTATAGGCATCCATTAGCCTTATCAATTCCTTTCTGCACTCAAGCACTAATCTGGCCCTAACACTGTGAGCTGTCATTGATAGTATCACTGCCTGACTATTCACATAGATAGTTATCTCACTGTCTCTTCCAAAGTTCTCCTCCAGTAATCCTAGAGCCTTCAGTAATCCTAAAGCCTCCAGTAATCCTAGAGCCTTGCAACTAACCGACAATCTAAAAGACCGTCTGATATCTGCTCCCATAAAGTAGACACCCGCCCCTGCGCCTACTACTATCTTCGAGCCATCTATGAACATACCGTAACCTCCATGAAGCTTCTCCGCTCCAGCCCTCAGGTCCCTACTAGGTAGCCCGGAAGTCAATTATAGTTCCGCCATAATCCGTTTGCGCTACCAAGGATAATGTGCGACCATCAAATTAGACTTCGTCATGTATGCTAACATACCCCACTGTGAAGTTCCCTATTAATCCCAATTCCTTCAGTCTAAATAAGTTCCGTACAGCCATTCCTCTCACGAACTCCTCAATTGGAAGAAAGTTGAGAATGGTGTTCAGTGCTGCCTGAGGTGTACTTCTCACGGCTCCTGTAATGCCAATTGAATCACATCTCTGAACTTTAGAAAGAAGGTTCCTATACTTCCCTTTTCTCAACGCCTCCCACCATACCGCATATCCATAAGTGCGTATAGGTCACACAAGCTATGTGTATATCCAATATATAATTACCTATTTTAAACCCCAGTTCTTTCTTATAGTGTTACTGCATGCGTAGTAGGCATTAACCCGTTCCTGGCCTTTTCCTGAGTATTTTTCCTCCAAGAAAATTTGCTTCCCTTGACAATCTGAGTTCTGTCCCATTCAATACAGGTAAATTAAATGTCTCAACCTTATATCTCCTGGTAAACAGAACTAGTTCAGTTTTTTCAGGGTTGACTCCCAATCCATTACTATCTGCCCATTGGGAAAGTTCTCGCATGCCAGATTGCTTGACCTCGCTGATCGTGGGTAGAAATTTACCCAAGACTTCCTTCCCTTGTCATAGAACTGTCTCAATATGACTTTCATTACAAAAAGCGACAACATCAATATTGTCCGAAAACCCCCCCTTGCGGTGTACCCCTTGTCACAAGCTTCCTTATGCAAGTGTCTCCCATGCTCGAGTTGATAACCCTGCTGCTTAGCATCAGGGTGATCCATTCGATCAGGAATACACTATTACCTAACGAAGCGAATGATCCCTCAATCGCCTCTATCCTAATGTTGTTATAGGCCCCTTCCATATCGAGAAACGCTGCCAAGGTGTATTTATTCCTTATACAACAGACCCCGTTCAATAAAATTCACCACATCATGCAGAGTACTCACAACAGACTTACCCTTAAGATAGGAGTGTTGAGCGTCGCTGAAGCCCTGAGTTCCCATACTCCTCGTAGATATAGATCGAACAGTCTTTCTTTTGTCTTGAGGAGAAAAGACGATAGGCTGATCGGTCTATAGTACTCGGGCTTCGAGTGAGTCGTCTTACCCGCTTCGGGTATGAAAATGACCCTTATCTCTCTCCACTCCTTAGGAATATATCTCAGTTTGAGACATTCAAAATATTATTGAGATGACCCTATCATTAACATTCTGCAACACGGCCGGAAAAATGCCAACCGGGCCCGGTGACTTATATGGCCCAAATGAGTTTACTGCCCATCTTATCCTGTTTCCAGTAATCATCTCCTCTATCGTATCGATCCGGACTTCAGGTTATCACTGACTCTTCCTGTGCTCCCATCATACTTACAGCCAGGCTCTGTCCACGAATTGTCCGCACGTTGTAGATATCGCGGTGCCATAGAGTCTTTGGAAAATACGCGTCTAAATCTAGGCAACTCGTTAACAGAGTCATGGATTCACAGAAATTCTTCCATGATGTCCGTTTCGCCCGTCTTATGTTCTTTCTATACTTAATAAAGCTTACCCTATAGCTGTATCAATCCACATGGCTCCTCGTTACCTTGGCTCTATTAAACAGCCTTTTTATTGTGGACCGTTCTCTGGTCCACCATTTTGGCTGCTTCCGTTTGCCAGGATAAGTCACCGGGCAACTGAGCTCGAAGCTAGACTTAACTACTTTCGTGAAATTATTCACAACTTCCTCGATATCCTCAGTTGAATTTTTTCAACCCTCAATATTCCTCAAATCCCTATCAACTAACTCATCGAAGCACTACTAGTCCGGCCTTCTGGGTTTCACAAAGTCAAGACTGAAGGATATCATGCTATGGTCCGAAAAGGAATAATTCATAGCCACCCTCTAGTCCTTCATAAATTCACCTACTTGGTTCGCCAGCACTATATCTATAACTGAATGTAGGATCATTACCCCTATTACAGATATGAAGATTACAACTAGTTATAAATTCAAATACTAACACACTTCTCTTGTTGATGTCCCTGATTCCCCATTGGTAGTGGTGAACATTCGCATCACATCCCAAAAGCCATGTACGCTCCTCTTCTCTCCTCCTGCTGTGCTCCGCCAAATGCTCAGAGCAATGCCCGGTGGATCGGCCGCCTCGTATAGCATGTACACGGATGCTAGTATAAGCCTACTGCCTCCAATGACTTCCCATTGGAAATCTATAAGGTCCCCGCTGCTGAAAGAATGAAGAAGATTAATGTTCAAATCATTCCCAGCCAGTATATATATATATATATATATATTCGTACCTTCTCTAATTTGGACGGTATGAACAAGTTATAACCAGTGATTCTTAAAGCACATACCCTGGTGTTGTTAATCCAGGTTTCCTGGATATGGGCCACGCTCACTTTGGAGTCAATGTGGAGCTTCGTCAATTCGGTTGAGTCTGCTTCACAGTAATGCAAATTAATTTGCACCACTGACAGCCTCTTTGGGTTTATCAGATTTAAAATACCTAAACCTGATGACCATAAACCCAGTCCAGTCCGCGGTTTTGAAATATACCTCGTCCGGTCTTCCTCTTATGAGAGCGGTCTCTTCGATGACCTTGTGCTCAATCTGTCTCCACTGCCCCACGCTGATCCTTCCACCTGTGTAACTTTGAGAATGACAGCTTGAATACAGTTCTGCAACGCTGATTCCTTCGCCTTTTGCGATGTTCAGGGCTGTTCGCTTCCTGACCTAGCTCCTAGGACCCTTAACAGAGCTGGAAGGCATGTGAACAGCCTTCTTGGATATCAAAGTTTTTTGGTCATCTCCAGACCTGGCCCTTTTAATGACCCTCTTTTTGGAATCCTTAAAAGAGCCGTGTGGGTTTTGACCAGCAGCGCTCGATGGAGAAGACCTCATGGCAGAGGTTTTAGTAACTCCATTAGTGGTGTTCTTGTGGTTTCCACCAGTAGAGCTGCCTTCTTGCTCGTCAACGGCTAATCAACTCCAGGCCTAGCACCCATGACAGCATTTGCAAATTGCCAGATTTGCTGGACGGTACATGACCAGCCTTACCACCGGTAGTTTTTGGCTTGCCAATCTTTACCTGCCGGTCCAAGAAGTTTGCAGGTTTGGCTAGTATTACCCTTATTTATTGCTCCGGCACGGATCATTAAGGATGCTGACTTTCCTCCTGTGCTCTCATGAGATACCAATGGAGTGCTGTCCGCATTCTCACACAATTCTTCAGGATAAAATATGCCCACAGACAAGATACTTATACTTGCCTGAAAGTGTAAAAGAGCCTCTCTTTGCATAAGGTAGCTATGCATATAGATAAGATATGCTTTAGCGCCACTCCGAGCTTTTTCCCCCTTAATTCGGCACATGATATCGGTTATCGCATTACCGCGTCTTGCCGAACTAAATTGCTGCCAGACGTATGACACTCTGAGCCCATCGAGCCATCACTCCGCTCCGACGCCGCCTCGATGCTCCGGCTTCTCTCTTGACTCTGAGCGCGAGTTGAGATCACAGTAATCTCATGCTCATCTTTAGATCCAAGAAAAAGATCCCCGAGTTCCTCTGTGGCACTGGTTCCAGCAAAGAAATTCCTCGAGATGCCCAAAATCTCTTCCGTCTGGCCCACGAATGACTTTCATGTTCTAGAATGTCTTGTTGGACCCCTTTCAACACTATATCGTCGTACGTAATGTTCGTATCTGTCCCGTCGCCCTGCGACCGCTTGTCTTCTGTCCGAACGAAGTTTAAAATTTGTCCCACGAGTATGCCAGTAATAAGAGGATCATCTCGCGAGAAGCGGCGTACGCAGATTTGGCTAAAGTTTACAATCAACCCGTGCCATAGGCGTTGGAGGGCAGCTGTTAGTTTGTTTAAGCACCAACTAACCATTCAGGTACTGCTGCCAACCACCATGACCTAAAATTGCGCTGCATTTATTTGGTCCGCGATTGAAAATAACACTCAAATTATACAAAATGTCCGCCACCTGGGGACACGTCTGAAAGGCGTAAATGTAGCAAAAGACTCCACATGGAAACTGCATATGTATATACCCCCTATTTATGCTTTCACGAATCCATTTTCCATTTTTCCTGAGCCTTACTACAGAGTTGTTCATATCTTTATACTGTTCGAATATTTTGGCGAGTCTCAACATTTTCCGTTAGTTTACATAACGTACATTCAATCTTCTTTGTGCAGTTCTTCGAAATATGCTCCGTAACAACACACCTTCTGCACATTCCTGACCTATGATATTCATTAGTACATTTTGTAGCAATATGGCCAAATTCTGAATACCTATAACACTTTGAAAGACACTTTCTTCCTAATACGGCATATACCCAAACTATTTTTACTTTCACAACTTGGATCACCTTGCAGCCAATTTCCAATGCAGGGCTTAAAATAGCAGTCTGGGTGCCCTCATAGCTTTTTCTTAAGCTTTTAATGTCGGCTTCATTGATCCCCTCTATACCAAACTGATTCATAAGTGCGGTACATATTTCTGTTTAGTGGTTACTTCTTCCATGCCTCTACATTCAATAAGTATTTTCGACTTATAGGTTCTGATATCCGCTTGCTAGCCAATACTTTTTTCCACCTAGATATGAAATTTTTACATCACTTCTTTACTACCTGTCTTGATTTCAAAAAGTAAACCTCCCTTCTGCGTCTGCTGAATTCAAGGAACGCTTTCCCCAGGGTCATGTAGCGTTATATCTGCCTTTATTTTTCGTAGTACATCAGCACAAGTAATTCCACCCTTCGCAGATATAATAATAGCATCTGTTTTTGCTGGTCTCCTCTTTCTACCGAAGAGAAAAAACGTTCACCAAAAAAACAGTGGAAACATACATCTCCTCAGGAAGAGAATGCTACAGAAGAACTTTATATAACGGAAAATATTTTGGGAAATAAAATAACTTCGACATTTGAAGTGGCACAAAGTGCTAAAAATATACAAAAATCCTTGTGCGAGGACGTTACGTGTGCTAAGGCACTGTATGAGCAGTTAAAAGCAGCAAGGAAAAATATAGCTGACCTGGGTATCATAAATAAAAAAAATAAAACCGATGCCCCGCTAAAAAAAAGCAATACAAGCTGCTGTATTAAGCTACGATGAAAAAAGAAGCAGAAAATCTTGGTCAAATTTCCCAGAACACGAAAGACAACATAAAAAACGTATAACTGTAGAAACGTCAAGAACCACACAAACACCCGTCGTAACAAAGAATTTACCCAAGAAAACAGTGATATAAAAGAATGGTAAAGGCCGAAGCATCGTAGGGAAAAGAGAAAGAAAATTAAAACTAAAGTAAGAACGAAACAAAACCAGAGAGAAGCACTGACAATAAAAACAAATACTAAGTCAACCTATGCCGATATGCTGAAGGAAATGTTGAAGAACATAGAGATTGAAATTGCGATTAGGTCAATGAGAAGAACAAGATCTGACGATATCCTTGTAAAATTCAACAAGGCAGAAAAGATAACTCGCGCCATAGAAAAAACACTTAGGAATAATGTCACAATTAAAACCGTTAAGAAGAGTTGTATAGTCGATATAAAAGATATAGACGAAGCAACGGAGGAGGAAAATATTAAAAACGCGATTAAAATGCTACAAACGTAGCACTCGCAGAGATAAACGTGTCTAATATTAGGGAGTCTTTGCATGTACGGATCAAAGTCATTGTAAATATATATATATAATATATATATATATATATATAGAGAGAGACAGATTGTAACGCGTTACATAGATCTTCGAAATTTGTTAGACTATTTTAGAAAATCCCTATTAAAATTCAAGTTATGAGACATAAAAGCTATTAAAATCCCAACAAATGGTTGTATAGCTCTTAACCAATTTTAAACGCGTATATATATAATTGTACTTTATATGCAAAAAATCATTCGTAAATTATAACAAAATGTTAACAAGATATTAGACAATAGGGGTGCATTTTTCCCTCCTTGTTGAGATAAAATCAGACACCCTATAGAAGAGCCTTCATCTTTCTAATTATCATTGAGAGTATTTGTCATTCCCATGTCTCAAAAATTTAGCAACTCATTTTTATTTAAAATTTAAATTTACATTTAAATACAGAAAGTATTTACATTTATATTTTAGGAGCTATTAATAATAGATATATTATTACGCATAAAATAATTTAATATTAGTAAACTTGTTAATTTAAAATGAATGCACTCTTTAAATAAATGACAATCAAAAAGAAAGGAAAATATGCAAAAGCAACAATAAGGAAAAAAATTAGATTACGTTCTCATTTGTATGGCATGAAATTGCCATTACTTAATATTTAATAATCGCAAAAAAAAAAATTAAAAGTAATTACTGATCTTAAAAATCATTATATATATATATATATATATATATATATATATATATATATATATATTTAAAATGCCTGTTTTTTATGTTTTGATGTATTCACATTCCACTGATGAGCTTAGTAAGGAATGAACAGGAATGGCCTAAATATTTTAAATTAATATTATCAAAATTATTACTCTTTAACAAAATATATTTTACTATAAATAGAGTTATATAAACAGTGCGTAATAATAGAAAAATGTTGGGTTTTCCATACGCAAAATAAATATATTTTAGGGGTATATTGAATTCATTAATAGGATTAGGAATTCATTAAGCATAAATCTAATTTAAGGCATATTTATAATTTAGGACGCATATGTATTTTTATATATATCAAATTTACGCAATTTCAATTTATAAAATTATTCATTTATAAATATTTATGTATATATGAATAAAAATAAATAGTTTGTTTTTAAATTTATTTTTTTTTTTTTTTTTTTGTTTAGGTTAATTTAATAATCATGTTAGAATTTATTGTTTAATAAGGCAAAAATGTAGTAAAGTATATGTGTAGGTTTATATCACCTATGTTTATATTGAAATTAAATATACATGATCATATTTATCATTTAATGTAGTATGTAGTTTTTAATTTAGGTAATATTAAATTATTTTAGGTAGTTTTAAAAACGTGTGTTAAATGCTTTATTAATACTATGTTTACTATAATTATATCAGATTAATTTTATAATTTTTAATTTTTTGTAGTTGTTTTGTTATGTAAATACAAACATTTTATACTAATGAATACAAATATTTTCATATTTTTTATCTTAAAGATTAATTTAAGTACCTTTTAGGGGTATGTTAAAACTTGTTGTTAGATGTGTAGAAAATTAGAATATTTTATAATTTTATGTATAAAAAAAGGTTAATTTAATTTTAAAGTGTTTTCAGGTAGTATAATTCTATTTAGTAAATACTTTTGGAAGTTTATGTAAGGAACTAATGATGTGGCAGTGAGCACGTGTCCTTCCAGATATTTCGTCAATTATGACAGAAAGTCAAATTCTAACGAAAATGTGACCATGGAAACGAATATGAAAGTGGTGTAGCTCCCATAAGATTTCCTGCGAAGGTATAGAATTTTTCAAAATTTAATTGAACGTTTTTCCCAAGGTTCACGGTTGAGCAATACGTCCCAAAGACCACGTGTCCTTGTTGTCTCTTCATAAAGATTTGAATCTTTAAATATTTTAGCACAAGGTTTGAAAACTTCTCAAAATTATTGGAATTTTTTTAAATAGGCAATTTCATGTGTGATTTAAATTCTATACAATAATTTATTATTTTTCCAGAGTATTAGCACTAATTTTAAGCACTTTAATACTTTAAAAGTTGACTTTGAATGAATTCTTGAAATAACTTGAAAAACGCATTAAGCTTAAAAAACCAATTGTATGATGATATGATTTCAAGTATATAAAGAAACAAGCGAGATTTCTTTTTAACCATCTCTTCCTTACATTCAAACTCAATAGGCAATTACAAACCTGCTTGGTTAAGAGATGTTAAATATAACGGTGAACAGTAAAAGATTTTTTTTAATATGAGCAAGTGTATTATACATATAAAAAAAAATAATAATTGAATAAATGTGTAGCTTCATCCACGATAAGCCGGGTAAAAATTACTTTTTGAGATCGGATGCTTGATAACGTCCAATGTAAACTCCCTTAAAATCTTCGATATCGTAAAGATTGGTACCTATTCGATCTTTTATTCTACATTTTTGAAAAAACATTGTGTTAACTGACTTTGACGTGATACTCATAACATGATTTTTCATGAAAACGTTTTGACCCTTTTTGAATATGATTATTTTACTGATGAGATTAAACGTTTTACAAGCTTTTTCATGTACTACGTTCAAATTCTCCCGGCCGTTATTTCTAATATTTTGCATTTTGTCCGCATTTTCCATAATATTGTAATCCCCTCCTGTAAGGCAACCTAGTTTCTCTAAAATTTTGTAGGTGGAGCCATGTTGTATCATATTCAATCCAAATGCGGCGTTACTTCGAAGGATTGTAATATTTGTGGAAAATTGCTCATTTCCTTAGGGACAATTTGTTTCCCGTTGTCGCTATGCACGAATTGTAATAAATTGTTTACCCATTGTAGGTTTAGAGAATTGGTTTGATGATTTTATTACTTTACATGGCTGACATTTACTTATGTATAGTTTGACGTCATTAACCATTTTTGCCCAGAAATATTTTTGACGCATTCCTGCAAGCAGTATTGCAAATCGCCCATGATAACATGTAATTGAATCATGAGCGGACGCTATAACTTTTGTCGATATTTCGGAATCTACAAACTGATTTCGGAATCTACAAACGCCATAAATTTTCTTCCTCTTCAATATTTTGCCGAAACTTAATACGTTTGTAAACAAGTTTATCCGAAGTAATAACATCTGGTAATTTATTACCCTTATTTTTTACTTTTTCTCTAAGTTGTTCATATTTTATATCATCAAAACCAGGGGTGTTAACATGAATTTAGGGGGGGTGTATTAAATGAAACGGTCTGCTCAGCATCTATTATCGAAAAACAGTCTGGAACTACGTTTAATGAACTTTTGCGATGTTCAATTCGAAAATCGTAGCAGTTTGACGATCCATCTGGCTAGTCCACCGCTCATATCTTTTGGAGACATTAGCCATTTTAATGAGAATGATCGGTTATTATTAGAATTGGGGGACCCTAATTGTACGGCCTAGAGCGCTTAACTCACACCACTGCTGACATACACTCGATCTCAGTCATTGTATAGCTTCGTTGGAATTTATTCAATTTTAGGGGGTATTCTTTATCAAATTCATCAAATTGAAATAGAACAGCTCAAACACCAATCTTTGACGCATCACACTGAATAAGGAATAAGGCAGAGGACAAGGAATCTTTCAACTCCTGAAATGATAACTTAGCTTCTTCTTTTAAGGAAAATGGTTTCGAACTCTTTTTTAAACAGTCCGTCAGAGGACCTATACCAATTGGCCATGCCAAAAATCTTCGGACCTGTTTCGGCGTTTTTGGTAAAAAAAAAGTCCCTAATTGAAGCCACTTTCTCTGGATCTATTTTCAGTGTTCCATTACCAACCACATAACCAAAATAGTGGATATCTCTCTCTCTCTGACAAAATTTACTTTTGCGGACGTTTATTGTCGGTTTGCTGTTCTAAGATAGTTCACTCAAAAGTGTCATATGAAAATTGAAATCAGGGCTGTATACCTAAAGGTCGTCCAAGTAAACAAAAATATTTTCACGTAAACGAGATGGAATTATGTCCATGAGTCTGCTCATGGTTTGATAACCTTCCCAGGTTTCCGTACCAAAAGAACTGGCGAACACTAAGGGGAATTACTACGCCCATGTTTAAAAGTCGATTCTCTTATATGCCTCCTCTTGACATGCTGGCGATAAGGGGTAGTGCTTGGATTTTATAGGGACCGCATCACCGGTGTCTATGTCGTGCTCAGGGAGGTCTGTACAACCTAGTCTGAGCTTTTTAAATGAAGGAAACTCTAGGATGGTCTTTTCCAAAATAATTTTTTGTTCGAGATTGAAACCATGAAATCTTATGGATTTGAAAACAATATTTTTTAGCGTTTTTGATGTTTATAGGTAGCTCAAAATATCCAGTTACCTCCTGTTTAGAACTATTAGCAGTTGATAAAACAGAACTCAAGGGCTTATAAAAAATGCTGTTTTTTTTAAATCTAAACAGTCCTTTCGAAGGACTGATACATTTGCACCTGAGTCTAGTAAGCCTACCAGGAAATCATTAAAAACTTTGACCGTTGCAAAGGGACGATCGTCAGAGCCGTGTTATGTGGTTGAAGCTAATAGTTTCCGGAAAAATATACGTTTATTAAAGCGTTCCCTAGATTTAACAATTTGTTTGCATGAATTTCTATAAAGTGAATTCGATTTGTAATAAATTTTATATTTATACAATTCTATTTTACCAGCGTTGCACAATAAATCAGTTTAAGAGGCCTGATCCTGAGTTGGATTAATGTTAGATGAAAATGCTGTTGAACTTTTCGTTTGATTATGTAAAATTAGATTGCTTAAAGCATTATCTAAGTTGAAATCTGGGTTCTTTGTAATGGGCGAGTGACCCCGACAGTCACATTGTCCGTTGGTTGGTTTCTCTGTTAGGGCACGTAGATGTCACATACCCTTTCTGGCCACATTTGAAGTAAAATGGTTTACTAGTTTCTTTATCGAAGTAGATGTAAGGATGTCTATTTAAAAGGCAATTTCAACATTTAATACCAGAATAATCTAATTTATTACCTCTCTGAAATTTTAAAACATTAAGTTGAGGATCACTTATACTAGATATATTAATCTCGTTAGCATTTCGAATTTGGCTTACACCTGGTAAGACTGATGTATTGTCGCGAAGAAGTTTTTCCGCCTTACGAGCAAGGTCCCTAAAGTCATTTAAGGATTTAAAATCTGAACTAAACAATAAGATTCGTAAGTTTGGTTGAATATTTCTCTTAATAATATCGAACAGTGTATGATCCGGCAAAGGACTTTGTAACCTTAGATTAATCGAGACTATAGTACTATGGAAATCATCATAGAACTCTTATGTTGTTGCTTACGCAAAGAAATTTTTAAAAGAATATCATGTTCGGATTTCAGATATCCGAATTCCGCTTTAGTTAAAGCGTTCTTCAAAATGGGGTAGGTTACCTCTTAAATCTATTTTGTGAACAGCCAGTACTCCTGTTCTGCTTTTCCCGCAAGAAGAACATGAAAACTGGATAAAATATGTTCGTATGAACATCTTGTACGGGACGTAAGTGTTTCCACAATATATACAACTTTCCATTTTTCTAACTTTATATTTGAATCACTACTTGAATAAGACAAATTGCATCGAAAGTAGGATTGCGGTTTGAATTAGGTGTATTTGAATAAATTGTATCAGATTCTGTGTTTGGCCTTCTATAAGAATTTGAATCACATTTCCTATTAGAGATATACTATCTCGTATGGATAGTAATGGTTAGGATTACTTGTTAAATCAATATCTGACAAACTAGCGGGAATGTGTTGACTCAATGGAACAGAATTTTGTGGCAAGAAAGTAGCGTTAGTGTCTATATTACTAGTGTTACAAATATTAGAATCTAAAGATAAGGTGATAAAAATTTGAGCACGGGGTACATGCTGTGGTGGTTTAGGTTTATTCTTTACTACTGGTGAATGTGCAACTCGAGAATTTGAGGTTGTGGGAGGGCCTTGCAATTCAATGGATAAATTATAACGTGAAGCGTCTGAACTTCTGTTTCGAAAAGAAAATTTAAAATTTGTTTTACACCTTTTACAAGTACTAAAATATAATATATTTTAATACTTAAATGAGTTTTATTTTATTATTTTTAATAATGCGTTAAATTATTATTATTATTATTATTGTTATTTTTATTTTTTAAATCTTAAAATTCAATTTCTTTAATTAAGAGAATGACAAAAATCTTTTTTTTTTTTTTTGTAAATAAATTACGAATGTCATTTGTATTGCTTCTAGCTAGGACTTATACGATGAAAAACGTAATTGGTGTTAAAAAAAGTAATTATGTATTTAAAATTAGATTTTAATTTAACCAAGAGTTGAATAAAAGAAACTACTTTAAAAGAGTTAAAGATGGCTTTTTTGAAGCCCCTCGTTGGGCACTATATATGTTACGCGAATTAATTTTTAATATATATAAGTTACATATAACTACTGCTTATATACATATATATATATATATATATATATATATATATATATATATATTTTAATTTACATACATACATATATATAACATATAAACATATTTTGTACACGGCAATCTGATAGTTTTGTTTTTGTGTACAACCACAATCCCATGACTGCCAGACTGCTGACTCTTAATTTTAATTTTAGCTCTCAGTTAGACTGAATTGAAGAATAGCGACAATTCATACCTTTAAGTTTGAAAATTTTTGAGATAAAGTTCTGTTTTAAAATAAGCATAAACAACTGAAGTTGTTTAATTCTGTAAATGGCGCAGTCGGATTTTATCTAAAGATAAAATTAAATCGAACCATAAATATAAAAAGTGTTCCAAAGAACATAAAAACTTAAAAGAAAAAATTATAATTAAGTGAAAATATATTTCCCAGTTAACAAATAATTATTAAAATAAAAAAAATTAAAATGAATCCTGAACTGATACAACAAAGGATCGAACAATTAGAATGTCTCATCCTAAAACAGGATACCACAATAAAAGAGCAGCAACAACAAAATGCTGCCCTCCAAAACCAAATAGAAACTTACTTGCAAATTATTATTTGGTCCAAAAAACAACCTATCATCTTTTAAAAAACCGTCGAAAATCTGATCGCATTATGTGGTAATAACTATGAACTTCAAAATTTTGGAATAAAAATTATAAAAAACCAAAAATTCTTTGGAAAGGCGGCAGATTCAATTAACCTTCTAGCAGACGTCGCCAGCTGGGAAGACATCAAAACTCAACTAATAAAGGATTTAGGACCAAAAACATCTTACTCTTCGGTAATTAATTATTGTAGAAGTATATAGATAAGTAATTTAAATGAATTATTTAAAGTATTTATAAAATCTAAGTACAAACTTAATGGCACTTATCTGTACGATGAATCAAAACCTGACTTATACTCTCCACAAAACGTTGGCAAAGACTTAACGGAAATATTAATAGATAAAATAGACGGACAATTTAGATCTTGCAAAACCAACACTGGTCTCACTTTATAAACGATTTTCTCAATTAAAATTACTATATGATAAAAGGGCTATAGATTTTAAATCAAAAAAATAACTAATGCACAAAACAACACAAACAGCCATAACGAAAAGAAAGAAACTGGTAGGAACTTTAATAATAAACAACATTTTAATAAGAAATCTTTAAATAATTTTCGAACCAACAACGTTCAAAACAAATATGCCGGTATCCCTCAGTCTCAACAACATAAAAATAATCCCATACCTATGTATATAGGAAATTTATTGTCTTCTGAATGAAAATGAAGTAAATTTTCTTTCAAGCCCACAAAACGATTGCTATCCCTAATAACGGTCACAATAGGTAATAAAATAGTTATTTGCTTAATTGATTCCAGCGCAGAAACTAGTATTATAAAACCAAATCTGTTCCCAAATAAATTTTTTGAAACACAACTAAATAAGCCTTTCATGTTCCGAACATTAAATGGAATAAACTCAACATTAAAAGGCATAATAACTACAATGCCTAAAGAGTTTAATATTCCTGGTACACTTTCGTGGAAAATAATTAACTTTACAGGAGGAAAATATGATGCCATTATTGGCCAAAATTTTCATATTCCATTGAAGGCCAAAATAAGTTTAGAAAAAAAATATATTGACATATTCGGAAAGAAAATCCTATTTGATGAAGAATCTCCATATCATATAAACAAACTATTAAGGATACTAAATTTCAAAATATCAACGAATTACATTTAAGTAATTTAAAAAATACAGGAAATGCTCTCTCAAAATATCATTCAGGAAAGTAGTTCTCCTCACAACCGTCCTCTATGGATAGTTCCAAAAAAAATCGACAATTCTGGTATAAAAAAGTGGAGACTCGTTGTGGATTATAGAAATCTCAACGAGTTTACAAAAACAGACAAATTCATTATTCCGCATATGGAAGCTATACTCGATACACTATTTTTCAACCCTCGACCACGCAAAAGGCTTCCACGAAATTTTGGTAAAACTGGAGAAAACCGCCTTTTCTACTCCATTCGGTCACTATGAATTCATAAGAATGCCGTTTGGGTTGAAAAATGCTGATGAATTCCGTGTTGAAAGACTACATAAATAAAATTTGCGTCGTATATTTAGACGACATTCTAATATTTAGACCATCTTTAGATGAGCATTGACTTAACTTGAAAAAAATTTTCAATCGGCTCCGAGAAACTAAATTAAAAATACAAATTGATAAATGTAGTTTTCTACAACGTCAAACTGAGCTTTTAGATCATATTCTCAACCCTCAAGGTGTAAAACCTAATCCAAAAAAAGTTAAATTATTCAAAATTTGAAAATTCCAAATACTCAAAAAAAATTAAGTCTTCCCTAGGGTTTTATCGAAAATTTATAAAGGATTATGCCTAAATTGCATTCCCAATGACAAAATTTTTAAAGAAAAATGAAAAATTCAATGTTAATGATCTCAATTTCATTGCAGCTTTTCAAAAATTAAAAGACATTCTTATAAACCCTCCCATATTAAGGTACCCAAATTTCAATAAAAAATTTAAATTAATAACAGATGCTAGCAATTATGCACTGGGGGCTGTTTTAACACAAGATGGCAATCCAGTCTGTTATGTATCCAGAACACTTAACGACCACGAAAAAAAATTACTCAACCATCGAAAAAGAGCTCTTAGCTATAGTCTGGAGCACTCAGTATTTTAGACCTTATTTATACGGGGTAGAATTTGATCTCAATACAGATCATCAACCACTTAAGTGGCTGCAAGCCGAAAATAATGGCAAAAATATTAACCCCAGATTACAAATATGGCTTGTCCTCCTTATGGACTATAATGCCAAAATTTAATACATTACATTGCAGATTTTCTTAGTCGTATCGAAGAGAGGAATTCAGCAGAAAATATAAATGTAGGTGAAAATTTGATAAAAAAAATAGATCCACATCATCATTAGAAGTGGAAACAATGCATTTTCAAGAGGAAAATGTAAACGACAATTTCAAAATTTTAACCACAATTGTTAATCGCTTTAAATTTCAAATAGTAATAACTGAAAGAAAAACTATGGACTCCTTGTGTATATTTGACAAAATCAGAATCTTTCTAGATAACGATGACCTAAGTTCCCCGGAAATAGGTAATTATCTCAAACAATTTCCACTTTAGGGACAAGTTGCAGTGTTTTCAAATGTCAATGAAAGAAAATATTATCAATTTCAAAAAGTTGTAGAAAATTTCTACCGGAATAGAACCGATGTAAAATTCTTTAAATGTTTATATTTTGCTAAAGATATTGAAGATATTGATGAACTGAAGAAAAAAATATCATTGCATCATAAAAATGAAACAGGTCACTCCGGAATCAACCTCACATACAAAGGAATAAGACACAAAATATATATCCCCAAGTTAAAATTAACGATTCATCAAGTAATAAATAACTGCGATTATTGCACATCCGCGAAATATGATAGAAACCCAATAAAACCGAAATTGCACCTTACCGAAAGTCCCCCACCACTAATGAAACACGAAACAATCGTTCATTATTTTCATAGATAAATTCTCAAAGTTCGCAATTCATTTCCACCTTCCTGAGAGAAACAATCAAACCATAATTCAAAAACTAAGAGAATTTTTAACTATTAAAGGCAATGTAAAAAAACTGGTATTAGACAACGAATTCAACACAGTCAATGTTCCAAAATTCCTAGATGATAACAATATATTATATTACACAACAAAACCAAATAGCCACACAGGAAATTCGGACATAGAACGACTTAATAATACCATAACCGAAAAAATTAGAGTATTAAACCTAGAAGACAATATACCAATTATATCACAAATGGCAAAAACAATTAAAATTTATAATAATACTTACCATTCATCAATTTGAAGTGGAATAACATAAAATAGATCACAATATAATAAAAGAAAGAATTGATGCAAACAAAAAAAGAGTACTGGAAAAAAGAACGAAAAAAGAGAAGAATATATCGAAAACAGAGGATTTGAGGTTATTGCAATTAGACAAGTGGAAATAATTAATCAAACCATTACTGTACTTCACTTAATAGACATTAATCAATATTATAAAATAATAGAATTAAAAATAACAAATTTACATATACCCGCAAATGGTCTTATCGAAAGTCAAATACAAAGACTAAAAACTAAAGTTAAATCAATTAGCCCCCGAAACTCCACTCACAGGAAAAAGAGAGGATTATTAAATATTATTGGTTCAGCACAGAAATTTTTGTTTGGTACTATGGATAACGAAGATAGAAATGACATTTTAACCCATTTAAATTTGGTATCCGAAAATAATCACTATGCTATAGAAAACCTCAACAAACAAATCATAATAAATGATAACTTTCAGAAAAGTATCAATTTGCTTCAGTTTACTATGCAATCAGATCGCAATACAAACAATACTGCCTTCGAAGATTTAAAAACGAGAAATAATTATATAGCAGTTTATGTACTATATGCAGACATTATATTAAAACTGAATTACATTGAAGATAAAGTTAATCAAATACAGAACAGCATTGCTTCAGCTAAGAGTATTACACCCAATATTACAACCAAATATACTTACATCTGACGAAATCATGACTTACAACATTGACTCTTACAAACTTCAACTTGGTACTACAAAGACAATTTATTAGTGATTGCCCTAAAAATACCTTTAAATTCTTATCCCACTGATTTAAAGGCAATATTCCCAATGCCAAATTCAAACTTTTATGAAATCGATGATAATATAGAATATTTTGTAAATGTTGATAACACAACATGCAAATTGCGAGAAAGTACCCCATTAAAATACATGGACATAAGTTCAAACTGTATACTCATGGGAAAGTGCAAGTTAAGGCAAAATAAAAAATTTCAAGTAATAAATGTCGATGATGAAACAATAATAATAAAAAATGTCATAAACAAAAAATTGATTCCAAATTGTGACGATAGGGAATTTATTTTGAATGGAAATTATTTAATATCCTATTATAATTGTGAAATCCAAATTGATAATTATGTATATCTTAACATAAATAAAATGACATTTGACAAATTTAATTATGAATCTAATATAAATGCCTTTACAGAAGATTTCAATATATCGTTTCAGAATATACCATATGAAAACAATTATCAAAATATAAAAGAAATAAAAGAATTGAAGTTACATAAAAATATAAGCTATATATGTGTACAACCACAATCCCATGACTGACAGACTGCTGACTCTTAATTTTAATTTTAGCTCTAAGTTAGACTGAATTGAAGTTTTAAAATAAGCTAAACAACTGAAGTTGTTAAATTCTGTAAATCGCGCTACCCAGATATTCAAAATTTGTTAGACTATTTTAGAAAATCCCTATTAAAATTCAAGTTAGGAGGCATAAAATATATTAAAATCCCAGTTAGGTATAGATCGAATGGTTGTGTAATTCTTAACCCAATTTTAAACTCGTATACATATAGTTATACTTTATGTGCCAAAAATCAACGGTAAAGTTTAACAATTCATAATTAGAAAATACAGGTTCTTTGGACAAGATGTTAGCCTACTGATATAAAATCAGACACCTACAACATTCTGTACACCCTATAATATTATAATAATGTCTCTGTAAAAGAGCCTAGTTCATGTTTCTAATTATCATTGAAAGCATTTGTCATTCCCATGTTTCAAAAATTTAGCAATTTATTTTTATTAAAATTTCCATTTTCATTCAAATACAGAAAATATTTCTATTTTAGAAACTTTTAATAATAAATTATAATTATCATATTAGTAAACTTGATAATTTAAAATGAATTCACTCTTTTAAATGAGTGACACCTTTATAACAATCAAAAAGAACAGAAAAAGCAATAATGAGAAAAAAATACATTACGTTCTCATTGGTATGGAACGAAATAATTAATTAATATTTTAATAAACGCAAAAACAAAAATTAAGAATAATTACTGATCTTACAAATCATTATATTTTTTTTAATATCTGGTTGTTTATGTTTTGAGGCATTCACGTTCCATTGATGAACTCAGCAAGGGATGAACAGGAATGGGCTAAATACTTTAGATTAATTTATCAAAATTATTGCTCTCTAATAAAAGATACTTTACCATAAATAGAGTTATATAAAAAGTGCGTAAGAATAGAAAAATGTAGGGTTAGCCATACGAAAAATAAATATATATTAGGAGTATATTAAATTTATTAATAGGATTAGGAATTCATTAAGCATAAATCTAATTTAAAGCATATTTGTAATTTAGGAAGCATATGTAATTTAATATATATCAAATTTACGAAATTTTAATTTATAAAATTATTAATTTATAAATATTTATTTAAATATGCATAAAAATAAATAGGTTCATATTAAATTATATAATTTTTGTTTTCTGCATGTTTAGGTTCATTTAATAATCATGTTAGAATTTAGCATTTTATAAGGAAAAAATATAGCTAAATATATATGTAAGTTTATATTACCTATGTTTATATTGAAATTACATATACGTGATCATGTTGATCATTTAATATAGTATGTAATATTAAATAATTTTAGGTAGTTTTAAATAATGTGTTAAATGTTTAATTAATATTATGTTTACTCTTAATTTAATTGTTTTTAATTTTTTGTAGTTATTTTGATAGGTAAATGCAAACATTTTATACCAATAAATAAATATATATATATATATATATATATATATATATATATATATATAGGTAGACAGATAGATAGAGAGATAGATATATAGATAGACAGGTCGATAGGTAGATAGATAAATGGAGAGATAGGTAGACAGATGCATATATATATATATACACTGCATGCCACTTGAATAAGGAATCAAAATTTTTTTAATTTTAAGTATATCTCCTAAACTAAAGTTCAGAAAAATTCATTCAAGTGACACACGAAATAGTACCACAGAGATACATGCCTTTAAATAAATGCATAATTTTAGTATAACAAAATATGTATATTTTTTATTTCTTCAGGAAACTAAAACCAACACTCAGTGAAATCCTGTGTCAGAGCGAGTTTATGCCGCTCTTACCTATGTATGCAATCACAGTGGTACCCTCTAGAGAGACGTAGTGTGGAGATTTACTCCGTGGTTTTGCGCCAGTCACACGTATGTGGATCATATGCGCATTAGGACTCTGCCGAAAGGAAATAAGATCAAACCCAGTATGGTCTTAATTATGATAGGAAAAATATAGCTAACTTGAGTATCATAAAACTAGCTGTCAGATAAACCGATGTCCCACTGAAAAAAGCGATACGAGCTACTGTATAAAGCTACGATGGAAAAAGAAGCAGAAAATCTTGGTCATAGTCCCCAGAACATGGAAGACACCCTATAAAACGTATAACTGCCAAAGAACACAGTGATATATACGAATGGAAAAGGGTGAGGCATCGTAGAAAGAAGAGAAACAAAACCAGAGAGAAGCACTGACAATAAAAACAAATATCGAGTCCACCTTTGCCGATGTGGTGGAAGAAATGAAGAAAAACGTAGGGATTGGAATTGAGATTAGGTCATTGAGAAGAACAAGGTCTGACGATATCTTCTCGGGCCATAGAAAACACACTTGGGAATAATGTCACAATTAAAACCGTTAAGAAGAGTTGTGTAGTCGATATAAGAGATATGGACGAAGCAACGGAGGAAGAAGATATTAAAAATGCTATTACAACCGCTACAAACGTAGCACTCGAAGAGATAAACGCGCTTAACAAAACAAGCGCTAATACAAATTCCGGAGGACATTTCCGCTCTCCTTCGAAAAAAAGCTAAAAATATACAATGTTTCAGATTTGTGGATCAGGGGTTGCTATATGCCCCTGATCCACAAATCTGAAACATGTAAAGGTAAAGATAGATCTAATATATGTAGAAAACCTTGCAGCACCGGTCACAAATCTAAAGATTGTAAAGGACAATTAAGATGTGTAATTTACCAAGAAGCTGGACTGGAAAACGTAATAGGTGGTATATCCTGCATAAACAACAGACGCGAAAACTTTAGAAATGAATACATTTCTGCAGATAAACCTTGGTCGAGGTAAAGAAGCTCAGAATCTTATGATCCAGGAAGCATCGGAAGACAGTATAGACTAGTTAGAGAACTAGTTAGAGAACCATATAATAAACAACCGACAAGTACATGGTACAAGGATATAAGACATCGCGCAGCCATCTTAGTACCAATTAGAAATGCGAACATAAGCGATATCTATGAAAATAACTTTGGTTTTGAATATGCCACAATAAATAGCATGAAGATTTTACCAAAGCCATAAACAATCTAGAGGACTCTATTAGCACAGCAAGGAGCAAAATCATAATAGTAGGCGATTTTAATAGTAAATCTACAAATGTAAGATGATTGGAAGCCTTAGAATGACTGTCTTCAACAATGGGCAAAAACTAACGTTTAGAAGAGGCACAGGTAATAGGATAATAGATATTACATATTTGACAACAGACCTATGCAGCGAAAATATAAACTAGATGTTTTTCGAGGACTTCACACTGAGCGATCATCATCAAAATCATCAAATCATCAAAACACAAATTGAAAAACCTTTCCTAAATGGAACGTTAGAAAACCAAAGAAGGACAAGCTCATTAACTACATCACCAGATGTAAAGAAAGAAGAACACCAACTCAAGAGGGAAATGTTGAGGTAGTGGCAGCCTCGTTAAGCAACGTATTAATAAATGTTGGAATGGCTAGAGTGAAACCATACCGGAACAAACCTTCGGTTTATTGGTGGAATGACGAGGTTCGTGATTTAAGGAGAAAATGTTTATTAGCACGCAGGACATACTCGAAGCCACAATGATCTATCCCTGAAACTAGAATTTAAAAGAGTTCGGAAACCCTTGAAAAAGGCTATAAAACACAACAAAAAGAGGAGTTGATTTTCTCTGGGATAAACAATACCAGATCGTCATAAAGAAAATAGGTGTTATAAAGCT
This sequence comes from Protocalliphora azurea, assembly GCA_932274085.1. Lineage (NCBI taxonomy): Eukaryota > Metazoa > Arthropoda > Insecta > Diptera > Calliphoridae > Protocalliphora > Protocalliphora azurea. Next base: position 89,294,803 of record OW026519.1, on the reverse strand, counting down.
GATAGCAGGTATTAAAGAGCCGAAGTGGGCAACACATATTGTTAAAACGCATATTGTTTCTGTTAGACGAGGACGTCGAGTTGAAAGAACCATTACAACCACCAAACCATTTCCGTCCGCTGACTCTGTAGGAATTGAAATTGGCATATAACAAGTTGAAAACTGGAAAGAGCCCTGTTACAGATTTCATACCAAATACAGTCTTGTAACTAGTAGGGGAGACGTGGCCCGAATTGGTGAAACACGCATTCAACCTTTGCCTGAAAAAAGGCAAATTCCCCTGTAAATGAAAAAAGCAAAGACCGGTGCTCCTACGTAAAGGGGAAAACCACTAAGTGAAACTATTTCATACAGTCCGTTATTTATGTTAAGCAGGCGGTTTTTCGCTGAATCAATACGGGTTTCGGAAGGAGAGAAGTAAGGTTGATGCCATAAACGAAGTGGTACATATGATAACGAAAGCAAAAGCCACAAAAATATTTTGTGCAATAATTACACTAGATGTACGAAATCCTTTTAACACGGCCAAGTGGGGTGTAATTCTTAAAGCACTCAAGTTTGATTAGGAGTAACCAATATCTCAGAGAAAATGGCATACAACTAGCGAGGGCAAAACAAAGGCCATATTGGTAACATCAAGAAGAACCTTCTCTAAATCGGAAATAAGGCTAAAAGGAAATTGCGTTTCCTTTCAACGTAGTTTATAATACCTAGCATTCAATTGGACGATAGATTAGGTTTCGGTCAATACGCTCCGAAACAAGGCGTTAAAAACGGCTACGTCCCTAGCCAGAATGATGCCAAAGAGGGGGGACCAAAGTCTTACATTAGGAAACTCATTAATAGCGTCATCCCTTCGTAAATGCTATATGCTGCTCCCATTTTTGAAATGGCGATAAACTTAAAATGCAGTGTAAAGGAATTGATGAAACCACAGCTAATCACTGCTCTACGAATTATATCGGCGTACCTACAGTACCATTATCAGCAGCAGTAGTATTAGCTTGTCTTCCACCGATAGTACTTCACATATTGGAAAAAGAAGAAGTTTACAAGCAGCTAAAAATCATTCGCGCAAGCGGTGAGCATCAAACGAACCATAGAATCCAGGAAGTCGAGATGTTAAAAAACGCCAGAAATAGAACGCTAAATAAGAGGTAGGAAAGATGGACTTAAGATCAAACAGGCAGATGGACATACCACCTAATTCCAAACATCAAAATGTGGATTGATAGAAGGCATGGAACTGTAAAATATTACATGACCCAATTTCTGGCAAATCACGAAAGTTTCAACCAATACTTACACAGATTTAACTAAGGAATACTGCATATTGCGACATATTCGGGTCAATTGAAGAAACCGCAAACCACATACTCTTCGAATGTTCTAATTGGGCAAACGAGAGAAGACTCTTGAACAGTAAACTGGATGAGAATGTATCAAAAAAAAGATAGATAGACAGTCGTCCACTCCTCTTATTGGTCAGCGACTCTTCTCCATGTAATGATCGGTTGAAATAAATCCTTGGCGGATAGGTAATAAACGCAAAATACAACTGAACTCGGAATGGAAAATAAGAAATTAAATATTACGGTGCAAGGAGTAATAAACCCAGTACCGACGGCTTTGGAATGTGCGAACTCGAGCTTTCAGTCGTCGATATCCAGCTACCGCAAAATCAAAAAAATCAACTAGCAAGTCAGCAGCTCAATGTTCTCCGAACAGCTCATTTGCCGAACTAGGTTGTGTAATAAATAAATTATTGGAGTATGTAAAAATAAGAACAATGTGCACCACGCTATTAAGGAGCAGATAAGAGCTATTAAAACTACGTATAACAAAGATGAGGAGAATGTAGCAACAGAAGAAAATAAACAGACTAGAAAATAACGAGAAATCAACACAAATAACTCCCAATTCGTTAGTTGCGGCAAGAGACCTCAAAAGGAGCAGGGATCTAGCGGATAGTCCTACAAAGACCCAAATGCCTTATAGAATCAAGAAGATGAACCAAAATCCAACAAGGAAAAGCAAAATGTTGCGGAAGCGCGGGATGTAAAACATTCAAATCCAGAAAGAAAGCAATTCGTACAGATGCGATAACTATTTCTACAAAGAGCGAAACTACCTATGCTGACATACTGCGGAAAATTAATGTTTCACGTATACGAAGAACCCAAAAAAGAGATTTACTTTTTGAAATTAAAGCTTCCAGCAAGAATGAGATGGACAAATTCCACGGAAAAGTGGAAAAGAGTATTGATTTACAAGCGGATATCAGAACTCTTAAACAGGAAATCCGTGTTGAGTGATTGACGACATGACTACAAAATAAGAAATATGTAACGCATTCATGAAACTGCTTGCAGTTGAAGGAATAAAAGATTCCGATATAAGAAGCCTAGGAATAACCTAAAAGCCAAAATTGGAGGTGTATATATATACAGTTGCTATGCCCGCCCAAGTGCTACGACTGAGGAGTACAAACAAATGTTATATCGCCTAGTGAGGGGCTCAGAGCAACACAGCCCAAAAATTATGCATGGGCAGTTGAATGGAGAAGCAAATATCAAATAAACCAATATTTATGGCTAGAGGACTGAGCTCCATAGTAGACCTCATATTCATGAGTGCTTCATTGACAAAGAACATATAACGGTCAGTAAGTGATCATCATACCCACAGCGACCACCAGGCTATACAATTCCCGTTAAAAAAGATGTAGCAAATCAGAACAGGGTCTAAACAAATGTATTGTTAAATATGTGGGCTAGGGTACAAAAATTTTAGATTAAGACGTTTTTATGCTGGAGTTTTCACCGAGTACTGATCTAAATGGTACCACTGTGGGCAAAGTGAACTAGATAATAGGTAAACTTAAAGGAGCATGTGACACTGCAATGCCGAGACACAGAATGGTGGAAAAGCGGCAACTAATCTACTGGTGGAATAATGAAATAAATACTCTACGGAAGCATATAGACCAATTTAACATAACATACAATCGACTGCTACCAATTGTTGAAACTATAAAATGGTTTATCGGATCGACAGTAGGGATTCCGTAAAGCGAGATCTGTCATTAATACTATCAACGTGGCCAAAGAAATAGCCGAGTTGCAATAGAGAACAAGGGAGCTAAGAAAAAGTATTGCGCTGTCCTCACCCTTGATGTGAAGAATGCATTCAACTCTGCTAATAGGGGACTTATAACCGAAATGCAACTAAGAGGCGAATATAATAGGTTTCGCGGATGATATCGCTGTGACGGTCACGGCAAGATATATTGAAGAAGTCACCCAAATAATTGGAAAATGGATGAAAGGTGCTCGACTTGAACTAGCAGAGCACAAAACAAAAGTCATTCTGATCACAAGGCGTAAAAAACCCGAAAACATAAGGATCAATTTGGGGAATTCTAGCCGTTGATATTCTAGCCGATGAAGCCAAACGTATGTATGATCGAAAGAAAAGAGAGGAAGATATCACTAGTATTATACGTAAACTAAAGAAAGACATATCAATCGTAGTATGGCAGTATCGATGGGAAAGAAGTTTAAAAGAAAGGTGGACCTACCGACTCATTCCAGACATTAAAGTTTGGCTAAATAGAAAACACGGAGAAATATATTGCTATCTATCGTAATTTCTTTCTATTCACGGAGACATTAGAAGTTATCTACACAGATTTAGTTTCGACGAATCGCTGTTCGAACGTAGTTGAAGATCCCGAGATCGTCATGTTCTACTGCCCGCGTTTTAATGAAGAAAATACAGAAGAAAGAGTCAGTCAAGAGTTGAAGGCTGAGAACATCGTATATATAATGATAAGTAAAAAGAGAACTGGGAAGCTAAAGGTAGCATCGTAGCTGGTATCCACAAGGGTGGAGGAGGAAAGAAGAAAATTCTTTCTATCATACTCTATATAGGCTAACTAAGCTTATATGGCCTTGTGATGCAATATCGTAATAAACAGTTCCGCGCAACATACAGATGAAGAAGGTGGTGATTTTAGTTGGTAGGAATCCGACATAACCAGTTGACCCTTAAGTAACATCAGGTATCATATGATAGATTTCCACCTGCCTAGTAGAAAAAAAAGATATATAGATAGGTAGATAGATAGATAAATAGACAGATATATTAAGAGATAAATATATAGGTAGATGAATAGATAAATATATAGATAGAAGCCGCAATGGTATCCTCTGAGGAGTTTAACGTCTGTGAGGACTTCGTTGTCCCTGATATTACGTAGCAGTTTCTCTGGGGGAGAAACTTTTGGCAGCATATGAGGTGGCTTACAAGGCTACTAATATATATATATATATATATATATATATATATATATAAGTGTGGGAAAATCTCAATTGCGCATTTGCATTATACCATAAGCTAAAAGAACCATGAAGGCAATCGGCCGAAAACTCTTATGTTCCAGTAAGAAAATGTAAGACTGAAAACATGTTTTCCAGAGGGATGAACGAGACTATCCCTGAATCGCGAATACGAGAGAGAAAGAGGAAGAAAACAAAGAATAACTCTATTATTGCAGCTTTACAAGTGCAATCGGTGGTTAGTGTTCCTATATAAGTTGTGGCCAACTCATCTAATGGAGCAAATAACTGGACAACAGTTAGACATTATAAAGGAACTAGGAGCAAAGCCAAAGAATATAAAAAAAAAATGTAATTTTATTCGGGAAGCGATAGAAGCCCTCACAATCAAAGCTAGCTCATCAAAATCCAACGCGGATGTCATAAGATAGATTAAAAATAAAATATACCAAACAGAAATCAGTGTAGAGATAATAAACATAAGGCGTACAAAGACGGTAGAGCTACTCGTCAAACTAAACAAAGTAGAAGGCCAAGCTAAAAAAATCGGAACTGCTATAAATGAATCTTAAGGCGAAGAAGTCATTGTTAGAACCATCACAAATACGCAGATAATCAATATAAGAGATATGGATGAAGCAACAGACGAAACCGATTTACTAAACGCCCTACCAGACGCGACGAATTACGAAGAGCCAAATGTATTAAAAATTTTAAATATCAGGGTCTCGTATGATCAGACTAGGCAAGCTCTGGTACAAATACCAGGAAACCTTGCAACGTCCCTAATGAGGACTAATAAGATTAGAATTGGCTGGGTTATGTGTAGAATTAGGCTAAAGTGCTTAATTGTTTCAAATGTCTTAAGCAGAGTTATATTGCCAAAGATTGTGAAGGAAAGATTGTGATCAGATTTGTGCAGAAGACGTTATAAAACATTCTATATCAAGCAACTGGTTTGCACAACGTACAGCATTTTATCGGTAGTTCTATGTGTACTAAAAATAAAAAACAGACAATATGAGTATAAATTTTTTCCAGATAAACCTAGGAAGAGGAAGAAAGGCCCAAGATTTAATGATGCAAAAAGCATCAGAAATTGATGCTGACGTAATTCTAATAAGGGTACCTCACAAAAAACCATTAATACAATACAGTGCAGCTATACTTGTGCGAAACAATATATTAACCATACGTGAAATATGCCAAACTTGCCTTGGTTTCGTGTATGTGACAACAGCTGTATATCACCATTTGAAGATATAATTAAAAATTTAGAAAACTCCGTTAGATCAACAGAGCAGGATGTTATCATCGGAGGAGATATAAATAGCAAATCACTAACGTGGAACTCAGCTGCACTTAATAGAGGAATCACGCTATGCGATTCCTCTATAACGGGAAAATTTAACGTTTAGAAGAGGAAATATCGGAAGCATAATATATATTACCTTTCGTATACCAGTATTGTACAACGATTACATGAATTGGACTGTATTGGAAGGCATCACCTTGAGTGATCATCAATACATAACATAACAAATAGACAAAACCCACACTGAGTCACAAAATGGAACTTTAAAACATTGAAAACCGAAAAACTTGTTCAATATATAAACCACATGTAAGAGAGAAGTAGACATATTAAGCAAAGCATGTGTGATGTCGTTAATTCCTTAAATTCAATACTAACAAAGGCTTGTAATATAAGTGTGCCATATTTAAAGCCATTTAAAAGTAAGTCACCAGTATACTGGTGGAACGACATCGAAGTTAAGGAGCAATTATGCCGCAGCACGCAGAGCGGCAACTAAGTATTTTAACAATGATGACTTAAAAAATAATTTGAGGACAACGTGGAAAACACTAAAAAATACGATAAAAGAAAATGTTTACGCGCATAGTATACAGCTACTAATTATTGTTCAGTGGCTGTTTTCTATGTTTTTTACCCTTTGACATTTTCCCACATACTTAGTGTATATAATTTTTTGGTAATATCACTTACTTTTGTAAACCCCGAGCGTACAAATTAAGAAAAAACCCTGAGCTAAATAAAACCCCAAGTTATATAGAAACAAATTCTAATACCCGTTTTTTATTTCTCTATATATTTTCGATAAAAATATTTCAACGAAAAAATATTTTTCGGTCCTTAACCGGATATTTAAGAAACCCCCCGTGAACTTGAAATATTTTTAAGAAAATATTTTATTTTCGGAGCCTTTTTTTTGGAAACCCGAATCCTTTTGGATAAATCCAGTTTTTTTTTTATTTTTAAACATCACCTCATTCCTTCAAACAATTAAAAAGGTTAGTTGTTTGAATTTTTAAAAGTGAAAAGTGCAAACAAAAGAAATACAAGTGAAAAAAGACAAAAACCAACTAACAAGAAACACAAATTATCGTCGGCAAAGCACAATTGAGCAAAAAGTGGCAAAATTCCCTTTGTAATTTTTTATATTTCACCCCAAAGTGTTTTTTATTCGCGTGTGCTTTTTCTTTTTTAAGCGATAAAATAAAAGTTTAAATCCATATTTTTCAGTTTTTGCTTTTACCCAGTCATTTTTATTTTTATTAAAAAAGTGATCTATTATTCTGTTGTTTTCTTTTTTGGATCCCAATTTTATTTATGCTCTGTTAACTCTTCTATTAACAAAGGTTTTGTTTATTACAATTTCACTCAACTGTGCTAGTTTTAAAGAACATAGCACAAAAGAGAATAAATAAAACAAATTTTTACTCGTTAGTTTTTTGTAAACAAAAACAGACAGAAATGCGTATAATTAATAAATAATATTTTTTGTGTTTATTGTGTTTTTTGTTAATAATAAACAAGCAAAAATATCGTGTGTGTTGTTGCTAGTGACTGAGAGTGTTTTATATTTTAATAAAAACAAAAATACAGCTTATTAATCCCTCTTGTTGGTTGTTTTTTCTTGTGTTTCTCTTATTACAAATTACCATAATACCAGTGCTGCATAATTTTTGTCAAACGAATAAACCGGTTGCTATTAAATTTTATTTGATAAAGTGCATTTTTACTCAGTTTTTTACATAATTTTAACTCATTTGTGAAAGAATTTGTGCACTTTATTAATTTAATATTGTTTTTACCCGGGATAAAATAAATTTGAAGAATAATTAATATATTTTTTGACGAAAATTAATTTATTCGTTTACCCGAAAGTGAGTAGTCGTGTTTATTTATTATCTGTACTAGTGTATTTATCATTTTTATACCATTTGTAACTACGAAAGTGATTTTATAATTAATTTATTTGTTTCAAAATATTTTTAACCCAAAATTTTTACGAAAATAAGGAGTTTAGAATTTTGAATATTTGTTCTGAATTAGTGAACAAAGTACAAAATCGCGTTCGCTATTATTATTTTACCTTATTTATTTATTTTTTTTTTTAAATTAAGCTCTATTGTTTTATATCTACCCTTTTTTGATATCTACCCTTTATTTTTTGAAACATTTACTCTATTTTTTTTTTAAATTTATACAACTTTGCTGAAAACTTATTGACCTTTTTTCAAGTTTTCCCCGTTTTTTCAAAATTTATTTTTTGTTTTTATTATTTTTACCCCTTTTATATAAATTCTCAGTTTTAACGTGATAAGTTTCAAGCTTTTTGCAATTAATTTTGAAATAATACTTTTTATTTAAAAAAAGAAAGCTAATTTACCCCTTTTTTTGAACGACTAGTTCGATTTTTTAATTTTAACACATTTTTATTTGCTTTTTTTTCAAAATTACCCAATACAAATTAAGATCAAAAATGGATCTATCAGCTTTGATTCGTAATAAAGATCGTTTAGCAGATTTTGAAGATTATGTTGCCATTATACCCGTTGAGGATGAAAAAAAGAAAAGTCCGCAAATTGTCGAGGTTAAGTCCAGATATATGGGCTCTTATAGTACATATACCCGTTGTATATCATTAATTACGGTCCATATGGACCGCTTAAAATCGGCCGCTCATGCTGAAAAGTTAATGGAATCATCAATACCTATTATGAATTTACCCCATTGTGATACCCCTATTTTCTATGGTGACTATAAGAGCTGGCCCTCTTTCCGAGACATGTTCTCTGCGTTGTATGGCAATAACCCCCGATTAACACCAGTTCAAAAACTATATTATTTATTGCAAAAAACTGCCAAAGATGCCCATGATGTCATACAAACCGTCCCGTTAACTAACGATGGCTATGCAATTGCATGGAAAAAGTTGGTTTACACGTATGAGAACAAAGGGGCCCTAATTAATGAACAGCTTCGTACTCTTTTAAGTATTAAACCCCTATTCCAAGAAAATTGTCCAACTATAAAAAATCTACAGCGGACTATTAATGATTGTATTACGAATCTTTCATTGCTTGAAGTAACTCCAGAAGTTTTTATCACGTAATGTTAGTATATATTTGTGTTACAAAGTTACCTGAAAACACTCTGAGTCTTTGGGAACAGTCAAAGAAACTTTGTACGAAAACTCCTAAACGGGAAGATATGGATGCATTTCTGACCGCTCATTTCAAGACTTTTGAACGATTTCAGACATAAGGCGGTCTCAATCGCAATCCGTTCAAAACCCGAACAAAAATTTGAGTACTGCAAACCCCCGTAAAAATTCTAATTTTAATGTCTCGAAAAAATCTTCAAATGATTCAAGGAAAGTCCAAAGTTGTCGCTATTTTATGTGTCAAGGATCACACCCCCTAAAACTTTGTCCTTCCTTTTTGAGTCATAGTGTTGATGAGAAAATGTCTACCGTTAAAAAACTTAAATGTTGCACAAATTGCCTTGCGACCTCTCATGAATATAAGAACTGCAAAAGTATTCATGTTTGTTCCCTTTGTAAACAGAGACATCACTCCTTGTTACATAGTGATGTAAAGCAACAGGGATACATTCCCAGTGCAGTTTCATCCCAACTACATTTAGCTACTGGTTTTGCTATTACCCAGCAAACAATCAAATACAAACCTCTCTTAATTATAACCCTTCAACTTCTACAGCCGCTCAAAAAACCCATACTTATTCAGCACATCTGAACCAAAACCCCCATTCTACAGTCCTCTTGGGCTCGACTATATTTATAGTCCACATTAAAGATATCAGATGTGCTACTCGAGCGCTGGTTGACCCCGGTTCGCAAGGTACCTTTATTTCAAGGAGGTTACAAAGGAAACTTGCAATTCCTACATTTTCTGTGCCAAAGACTAACGTTACTGGCATGATGGATTGTTATGATGGAAAAGCTTCACCCATGCTGATAAAATTACCGTTTGGTTGCACTCGTGTTCTCTTACTGATGTTGTAACTTCAAATTTTCCCGATATTACAATGATAGATGTTATGTGTAGCCATATGGATATTCTTTTCGGAGAAAATGTTAATCCAAAAATTTTAACTACGGATGTTAAAATACATCCAAATGGCAACCTGATCGCCCAGAGAATCTGAACCTCTACACTCTGTTGCAAACCTTTGCTTCCAAATTGATTTAAATAATCAATTTTCTCGGTTTTGGGAACTAGAAGAAGTTCCACTAGCCACCCGTTTTCCAGAAGCGGAAGAATATTGCGAAGAACTTTATCGGTCCACCACATATCGAAATGGTCGCTATGTAGTTTCACTACCCTTACGTCCAGAATTTCTTAATGAGTTAACTTTAGGAGATTCTCGATATAGCGCCCTGTCTCAATTCAAACGAAATGAAACCCGTCTTTTAAAGAACCCTGAATTAAAAGCACACTATGATAGTGTGATTAATGAATATTTTGAATTGGGACATATTAGAGCTGTTGAACTCCCGAGTGTAAATGCGACCACATATTATTTACCCCATCACGCCGTATTTAAACCCGATAGCATCACTACTAAACTGAGAGTAGTATTTAATGCTTCAAACCCCTCTTCTAATGGCGTGAGCTTGAATAATATTTTATACCCCGGGCCTGTTTTGCAGGCAGACCTTACGGTACTAATTTTAAAATGGCGACTTTTCAAATATGTCTTTAACGCGGACATTGAAAAGATGTATCGCCAAATATTGATTCATCCCAATCAAACCCAATTCCAACGAATATTGTATCGGGAAAACCCCGAAGTTGACGTAAAGGACTATGAGTTAAATACGGTCACGTTCGGAGTGAACTGTGCACCTTATTTAGCGATTCGAACGCTCATACAATTAACAAATGATTGTGAACCCCGAAGTCCTGCGGTATCTGAAATTTTGAAAACCCAAATTTATGTCGATGATGTACTTGCTGGCTGTCATGAGCTAGAAGATGCTTTTTGGAGACGGGTTGAACTGACTCATGTTCTTAATTCGGCTGGTTTCATTTTGAGAAAATGGATAGCTAATCATATTCGTCTCCTAGAAGATTTACCCCGTGAGAATCTGCTTGATGCAGACTTCTTAAAAATTTCAGTTGCTAGCAATACGAAAACTTTAGGCGTGCGATGGAATGCAAATAATGATTGCTTTTATTTTAGACTAGTTTCGCAGATTCGTAGAAACACAATTATAAAACGTGCTGTCTTGTCAGAAATTGCTAAGCTTTTCGATCCAGTAGGTTGGCTATCCCCAAAGATAATTGTAGCAAAAAATATCATGCAGCAAATTTGGAAAGACAAGACTGATTGGGATGATAATTTAAAACCCTTAACCCTAATTCATTGGCAAACGTTTTTATAAGATTACCCCAATATCGAGAAAATATTCCAAGATGGTTAATTTTCACCCCGATTCCGATATTGAACTTCATGCATTTTGTGATGCATCAGAAAAAGCTTATGGTACAGTGCTTTATCTACGAAATGCATCAACAAATAATATCTCGGCGCGCTTACTCGCGTCCAAAACGAAAGTAGCTCCCGTAAAGTGTGAAACATTACCCCGTTTAGAACTTTGGGGAGCGGCTTTGATGGCAAAAATGGTAGAATCCTTGGGTAGTCGATTAAATCTAGACAAGGGAAAGATTTTTCTGATTCTACCATAGTTTTATCTTGGCTCAAAAACCCCCATGTCGTTGGCCCACTTTCGTCAAAAATAGAGTGGCCTTAATTTTGAAGAAGGTTGGTAATGAAAATTGGTTTCATGTTGACTCCAAAAATAACCCCGCCGATCTCGCAAGTCGCAGAGCTCCTGCTCGTGACTTAATTGAAGATTCCTGTGGTGTGGTGGCATGGTTCTTCGTGGCTAAGGAAACCTCAAGAATATTGGCCCTAGCATTCTGTTACCGATCATCAACAGTTAGAAGTTCAATCATTTATGGTTCGGACAAAACCCTCTTATGACATACTTGAGCGCTTTTCAGATTTACCCCGAGTAATGCGAATTATTTCGTATTGGTTCAGGTGTTAAACATATTTGAAAACTCGAAAATGTTTGTACAACACCTTAGATTTAACCCACTAATCGTGATCGATTAGTGCTCGTATGTCAACAGAATTTTATTTCGAAATATAATATTCTTTCAAAAGGTACCCCTTTACCGGCAAAAAGTAATTTGCTCACACTGAACCCCTTTATCGACTCAAATGGTTTCGTAAGAATCTATGGTTGATTAGTCAGATCATCTGGCTTGACTTATGATGAGCAATACCCAAAGATTTCGCCTTATTCGGCACGTTTTACCCGTTTATATGTGGAATATGTCCACAAATGTTCATCCCATGGCGGATATTTTCTAATGCTCCAATTAATTAGAAGTGAGTTTTGGGTCCCGAAATTAAAGAAGTTAATTCGTACTGTGATTCATAATTGCAAGGTATGTACAATTTATAGATCGGCAGTTAATGGCTGCATTACCCCCTAAACGAGTGTCTTTTTCGAGACCGTTTACCCATACCGGCTTAGATAGCACAGTAATACTGCAATCACGTAGATGAGTTGGCTAGAGCGCCAACAACCCAATGGGGTTGTTGGTTCAACCCCATTCTGAAGCTGTTAGTTTTTTATAACAAAATGTCTAAAAAGATATTTTAAACTAAATAGAGTTTTTGTCGCTTAGGATGCTATGTGCGAGATGGTGTACTGAGTAAGACGTTAGTCAGTAAAAACGAATGGTTAGTGTGTGTCCAAGTTCGAGTCTCACTGACGGCAAAATTTTTTTGGTTTTTTTTTCGTTTAGGTACATATTTTTGAGTACCCCTAGAGTCAAAAAATAACTACATGAATTTGTGGACAAGTCGAACAAAAAATAAGTAGTTTATTTTTGTTTCCAATCGATATTAAGTCTTACGTTGGTAGGGCTTGCCGAATTACTAAGGGCTATGTTCTTGTGTTCGTTTGTTTTGCAACAAAGGCAGTTCATTTAGAGGCTACCGGTGATATACCAATGGAAACATTCCTCCGACGAGGCTGTCCTTCACATTTGTACTCAGATAATGGTACTGCCTTTGTAGGTGCGGCTAATATTTTAGAAACCGACCGCAAACATTTTTTACCCAATTTAAGAAGGAAAGTCTTAGTACGAAATAGTTTTTCAACCCATTGAATGACATTTTATACCCCTTGAGCACCTCATATGGGCGGCTTATGGGAAGCCGGCGTATAGAGTGTTAAAACTCATTTACGAAAAATTTCTGGAGTTCAGAAATTTACCTTTGAGCAATTTACGACAATGTTGACTCGAATAGAAGCATGCTTGAATTCAAGACCCTTAACTGCTATGATTAAAGATCCCAATGATTTAGTTCCTTTATCCCCAGGTCATTTTCTTATTGGAGCACCTTTTCTTTCACCCCCTGAACCCGATCATTCTGATCTTTCTTTGAGTGTAGCTAACAGGTGGCAAAAACTCAAGGTGCTTCATCATCAGTTTGCTCAGCGATGGAAAGGGGAATACCTCAAAGAACTCCATCGTTGTGTGAAATGGAAATATCCAGAAAGGGACTTCCAAGTAGGAGGTTTAGTTGTTGTTCGTCAGGATAATTTACCCCCCAATGAGTGGCGTTTAGGTCGATTGGTGAAGACCCACGTCGGTCCACTCAGCGGACGTGAGAACAGCTTCTAGCATTTTCACCCGCCCAATAGTGAAGCTTGTTCTCTTACCCAAAGAAACAAACTAATTCTCCCTTTTTTTCTTTCTTTTTTTATGCTTTTTTTTAACCACAAACGTCGAAGAAATAAAAAGCGGCGCACACCAAAAACAACACCGATGTTGGCCCCACCAGCATAAACAGCAGCTCTATAAGTCGCGACAGCAACCTCATCATCAGCAGCAGTACCCGCAATCACCGTAGCAACTCTACCTACAACAAAAGTACCCCCAATTACAAAATCCGGCCACCATAGTAATTAACATGATGTCTAGAAGAATTGTTTGAAAATTTTATTTATTTGTATTATTGTAATTGCAAATGAATTTTGTTAAAAAATTTGTTTTTATTCTGAAAAAAATGTACTCTATATTTATTTTACCCGCGTAATTTATACCCTTCCTTGTTGCAGTACTGCAAGGGGGCGGGATGTTTACGCGCATAATGTAAACAGCCACTAATTATTGTTCAGTGGCTGTTTTCTATGTTTTTTACCCTTTGACATTTTCCCACATTCTTAGTGTATATAATTTTTTGGTAATATCACTTTTGTAAACCCCGAGCGTACGGTACGTTCAAATTAAGAAAAAACCCCGAGCTAAATAAAACCCCAAGTTATATAGAAAAAAATTTTAATTTTTTTTATTTAATTCTTTTATTTCTCTGTATATTTTCGATAAAAATATTTCAAGCAAAACAGAAAGCAAAAGGGGAAGCTGGCTAGCTTTATGCACAGAAATAGATCTTAACCCGTGGGGGTAACAATATAAAATAGTTATAAAAAAAATTGGAGCATTTAAACCAATACCTGGTATAAAAGAACTCAACTGGGCAACAAAAATTGTTGAAAACTTGTTCCCTCTGGATAGAGATGAACTGACTAAAGAACCGAGCTTAGCAATTGGAGATTACAGATCTATCAGCATAGAGGAAATTAGAAATGGATGGTTAAAAATGAAAATGAGCAAAAATCCTGGTCCTAATAATGTGCCAAACGAAGTACTACAAACCATATGTAGTATGTAGCCTGAGTTAATATTAAAACAAGTTTGATTTATGCCCAAAACATGGAAATTTTCCAATAAGATGGCAAATACAAACGCTAGTACTGCCGCGAAAAGGGGACAAATCACTCGACCAACTGAGTTCATACCTACCTCTTTTTTTGTTTGACTCAGCAAGAAAGCTATTCGAAATTATAATCCTTGATGACAAAATAGAGGAACTTTGTGTCCTATCATCTAGCCAATTTGGTTTCCGCAAAAGAGACATATGTGAAGTCGTAGAAAATGCAACGAGGCAGTTCTGCGCTGTTAAAGTGCTTTTAAAAACAGGAGTTAATGGATACCTCTACAATATAATAGATGATTATCTCCATAACAGAACACTATTATAGGAAACAAATACTGGTATTAAAGGAAATTGGTATAACTGCTGTAGTGCCACAAGCCTCAGGTCTATTCCTTTTTAATGTCATGTATGATAGACTGCTGAAATTGAAATTGCAGGAAGGTGCGAAACATAAATGATAGAGTCATCTCTTTGAAGTTACCTTTCAGAAGGGTGCAAAATTATTATATGTTGCTAAAGAAAATTTTATTTTAGATAAAAAAGAGTGTAGATACTTTCGGCTAAAAAAAACACAAAAAGTCGTCTTTTTGCAATTTTCAAATTCAAAATCGTTTAATTGTGGACTCGGTAAAGATATTCAAATTTTTTTCATTCAATAGATAATTTTGTTCTTTAACTAGTTACCGAAAAAACTAATAAAATCGGTGGGAAATACTAGGATATACATGAAAAAAACTGGTCCAAGATCATGCAAAGTTATGGTGCTTAAAAATTCAAACGCAAGTAACTCGAAAACTATAAGAGATAAATAGGACATGTAAGCATGCCTTTTATAGGTCTTATCAGGGCCTATAACAATATGTAATTATAAATATATATAAATATTTGAAATCGGACGAGAAACAAAAATTTTGCATGCGATTAAAAATTTTTTATGTCAGAGGTACCTAACTTTGAGCCACCTTATCTCTGCCCCTGGGAGGATTATTGTGCCCCCCTTCTAAACATAACATTGTACACACCTCTGCTACGCCTATACCAAATTGTTTGAAAATCCAACCAGCCGATCAGAAGTTACAGATTTATTTCCAAAAAATTTCGATTCTGCCCCACTGTGTAATATAAGAAATAAGGCACTGCGAACGGCAATAGCATTCGCCCGAATAATGCCGAACATAGGCAAACCAAAATCACAGACAAGAAAGTTAATTAACAGTGTTGTACATTCGCAACTTCTTTACCCAACGCCAACCTTTGTTACTGTTGTAAAGATTAAATGTAGAATACAAGAACTACAGAATACACAAAGAAATATTCCCACTTAGAGTTGTCTCAGCTTACCGAACAGTATCTACATATATCAGCACTAGTACTAGCGTGCATACCACCAATAGACCTATTGGTACTAGAAAGGAAGGAACTCTACATGCAAGCAAAAAAAAAAAAAATAGAAGGGTATAAAAACATAGCCGAAAGGAGAACTAAGTTATCAGAAATCCGAAAGACTGCCGGAACATGATTGATAAATAAATGACAAAAAAATGGCACCAAGAAAAAAAGGAATATGGACCAACTCATTCCCGATATCAAAGCATGGCTGGAAAGAACACATTGTAGTTAAGCTTTCATTTAACACAAGACATGAAATACCATGGAGATTTCAACCTGCATAGGTTTGAAATCAAGATTTCATGCGATACGTGCGAAAATGTGGAGAAAACTGCCGGACACATTCTTTTTGACTTCACAAGATGTGATGTATCAAGGCAGGAATTAAACAATACCGTAGGAGCTACAGTTACAGCAGACAATATTTTACAAATAATTGTAACGAACGTTAAATTTAGACTCTATTTATCATTGTAATTTATTTAAACAAGAAAAGAAATCTTAATTATTAAAACAAAAGTAAATAATTTAAACATAGTTTAAAGTTAAAATATGTCACCAAGATTTAAACATATTTTAACATAACTTTAAACTATGTTTAAAGTTTGCTTACATAAATTAAAATTTGTTTGTAATACGAACCTTTACATAATTTTTTTTTACTTTTTGCGAAACATTTGAATCAGTTAAATAGGTTCATAATGGGTTATCCAGAAATTTTTAGGAATAGCATAGGTCATGGATGAGTTAAGAGCAACGAAAAAGGTAAAAAACATCATTGACTTTTTCATATATATGTTTGCATCTTAGTGTCTTTTCCTCTGTTATCTTTTAGTTTATGGTTAATAGTTGTTTCATATATTTTCGTAATACTACCAGTTAAAATTTTTTTGTTATGAGCTAACTTTATTTAAATAAGGAAAATAAATCTCCCCAATATCCCTTGAGCAAAGCTGGTATTATATTTGATAAATAGAGTCCCAATTTAACGTTCTTTACATAAATTTAATGACGCCCAACGTGTGTTGATATCTTCCTTTAAGAGAATCATTTTATAATTTTAACATCTAGCTGTTCTCCATAATTTCACATAGTGGCATCGACTCTTAATATCTTTAGTTTTTATTTATTTACTAATTTCTTTTGTAAATGAAGTATTATATTACATGTGTTTGGATATTGATAGAGATTTTGAATATTGGGATTTCATCAATTTTCAGCTAACGATAGCTATTCAATTTTAATAACTTTTAAAACTTTCTTTTAAATTTTCAGTTCGAATTGATTATGATCAAAATTTCTGTATCTGGTATAGAAATTGGATACTTACTCTCATAAGATGTTCAAATCTAGTTATTTTATATTTTGTTTCGTTTTGAATTTTAGTTATTTGAGATTTATCTCGTCTCAAATGTTTACTCAAATGTTGATGAACATATTGAAATTCGAGACGTAATTTTTTCTTTTTTAGAATTATTATATTATTGCAAAGCATATTTTTTACTCGAAATTTGTATTTAAATGGAGTAACGAAATGTAACATATACTGTATTTAACTTGAATTTTCGAAAATTTAATTTGCTTTAAAACGATTTTGACCAGAAGTCAGGAAAATTTTAATTTATTGGAAGCAAACCAACCTAGTAATGTTAATTTTACGGTTAATTTAGGATCAGATAATATCAACACCCAAACTGCATCTAATGTTCCGTAAACTCGACCACGAGGTAGAGGTAGTACTGTTCATAATGGAACTTTTCAAAAACATTAATGATAATAATGTTAGACAGTTAATAACTAATTCGCTAGACAACTTCCGTAGTGAGACGAATTCCTTAATAACGAATGAAATTCGTTCAGTTTTTCAGAATATTAATTCGATAAATACAAATAATAGTCCGAATAATAATGAAAATCCTTCAGTGTTGCAAAGAAGAGGCAGTCAAAATTCATCATTTCCTAGGAATGATCCTGTTTCTTTTCAAAAACCTTTCTATGCGAAGAAAGTGTTAAACATTATCCGCAATTGAAGACTAAAATTTAGTGGCCATTATAACAAAATATCTGTTGACGAGTTTATATATGATGTCAATATCCTGACCACTTATAATTTAAAATACTGCTTTGCAAACACTCTCATAGTTTATTTAAAGGAAAAGCATTGGAATGGTTCTGGAGATTTCACAGACAACATGATTGGGGCAACAACATAAAGTGAAATATAGTGACTTTTACATTTTAGATAACATAGACGAAAATCACAAGAAAATTTTGAAAGTGAAATCCGACATGAGCTTCTTCACTTAGAAATACATAATGTGGTACATTTGCGACGTGCAGTTAGAAAACGCCAGAAGTTCATAAAAGATATTGAATCTCGAAAAATAAAAAAGGTCTTATCTCGGAATTACTAAACAAGACGATAACAAGTTGACTTGTACTATGCAATGCAATTACAAATGTTGGAACTGTAACAAAATTGGGCATTCATACATCGACACAAGACGAATATTTGGTTACGGATGTGGACTTAACGATACTTAAAGACCTACTTATCCCAGCTGTACTAAGAAGCAAGAGGGAAACGTACAGAAGGATGTCCGTCGGAAATAGTACGCGCATCCGAAAATGAGGGCAATGACATTTGATAAATGACAATTGTATAGACTTGTTTACTGAAGCTAACAGTATTATTGAACCTGTTCATCCTTTATGAAGACCATATTATATAAAACTAAGAGAATATGAGAAGCTCAATCCAAATCAATTAGTAGATCTTCAAAATGAATTCGAAATTATTACCAAAAACTAAAGTAATTTAATTTTTATGCGATTTTGTCCATTGTGAATAAGGATGGTATAGGCTGTATACCATCCTTATAGGTGGATAGTAGGCTGTATATACAGCTAAAAATTTGTGATCAATTATATTTTGCCTTACTCGATAGCGATTCAAGTTCAGAATAGGAACAATTTAGGAGATGTAAATGCAATGTACGAGCTGCGGATGGACAAAGATAAAACATATTAGGGAGTATTGCACTTGATATAACTTACCAAGGACAACCAAAATTACTTACTTGGACGATATTCGGTCTAAAAATTTGTTACTCAATATAGGTGAAATTGATTATACTAACAACAATCCGGACAAAATTAAGTTGACATACGAAGAACAACCGCGACTGGACAAAATAGTTGCAGCGTTCCCTAACTCAAAAGTAGAAAAATTGGGATGTACTACTCTTACCGAACGTTATATCGATACAGGTACTATCCTATTTCACCTGCAGTTAAAAAAAAATAAGAGGTGAGATAGATAGGATGTTGTCCTATGGAGTGATAGAAAAAGTACCTAGTTCACCTTAGTCTTCAGCGACAGTTGTAGTTATAAAGCCTGGTAAGGTTGGAATGTGTGTGGACAGTCGAAAGCTAGATTCTGTACAGTTAAAGATGCATATCCGATAACTAAAATTAACGGACTTGTTGCTAGACTTCCTCCGGTTTATTGTATTTCAAAAATTAATTTTATACCCCGGGCCTGTTTTGCAGGCAGACCTTACGGTACTAATTTTAAAATGGCGACTTTTCAAATATGTCTTTAACGCGGACATTGAAAAGATGTATCGCCAAATATTGATTCATCCCAATCAAACCCAATTCCAACGAATATTGTATCGGGAAAACCCCGAAGTTGACGTAAAGGACTATGAGTTAAATACGGTCACGTTCGGAGTGAACTGTGCACCTTATTTAGCGATTCGAACGCTCATACAATTAACAAATGATTGTGAACCCCGAAGTCCTGCGGTATCTGAAATTTTGAAAACCCAAATTTATGTCGATGATGTACTTGCTGGCTGTCATGAGCTAGAAGATGCTTTTTGGAGACGGGTTGAACTGACTCATGTTCTTAATTCGGCTGGTTTCATTTTGAGAAAATGGATAGCTAATCATATTCGTCTCCTAGAAGATTTACCCCGTGAGAATCTGCTTGATGCAGACTTCTTAAAAATTTCAGTTGCTAGCAATACGAAAACTTTAGGCGTGCGATGGAATGCAAATAATGATTGCTTTTATTTTAGACTAGTTTCGCAGATTCGTAGAAACACAATTATAAAACGTGCTGTCTTGTCAGAAATTGCTAAGCTTTTCGATCCAGTAGGTTGGCTATCCCCAAAGATAATTGTAGCAAAAAATATCATGCAGCAAATTTGGAAAGACAAGACTGATTGGGATGATAATTTAAAACCCTTAACCCTAATTCATTGGCAAACGTTTTTATAAGATTACCCCAATATCGAGAAAATATTCCAAGATGGTTAATTTTCACCCCGATTCCGATATTGAACTTCATGCATTTTGTGATGCATCAGAAAAAGCTTATGGTACAGTGCTTTATCTACGAAATGCATCAACAAATAATATCTCGGCGCGCTTACTCGCGTCCAAAACGAAAGTAGCTCCCGTAAAGTGTGAAACATTACCCCGTTTAGAACTTTGGGGAGCGGCTTTGATGGCAAAAATGGTAGAATCCTTGGGTAGTCGATTAAATCTAGACAAGGGAAAGATTTTTCTGATTCTACCATAGTTTTATCTTGGCTCAAAAACCCCCATGTCGTTGGCCCACTTTCGTCAAAAATAGAGTGGCCTTAATTTTGAAGAAGGTTGGTAATGAAAATTGGTTTCATGTTGACTCCAAAAATAACCCCGCCGATCTCGCAAGTCGCAGAGCTCCTGCTCGTGACTTAATTGAAGATTCCTGTGGTGTGGTGGCATGGTTCTTCGTGGCTAAGGAAACCTCAAGAATATTGGCCCCAGCATTCTGTTACCGATCATCAACAGTTAGAAGTTCAATCATTTATGGTTCGGACAAAACCCTCTTATGACATACTTGAGCGCTTTTCAGATTTACCCCGAGTAATGCGAATTATTTCGTATTGGTTCAGGTGTTAAACATATTTGAAAACTCGAAAATGTTTGTACAACACCTTAGATTTAACCCACTAATCGTGATCGATTAGTGCTCGTATGTCAACAGAATTTTATTTCGAAATATAATATTCTTTCAAAAGGTACCCCTTTACCGGCAAAAAGTAATTTGCTCACACTGAACCCCTTTATCGACTCAAATGGTTTCGTAAGAATCTATGGTTGATTAGTCAGATCATCTGGCTTGACTTATGATGAGCAATACCCAAAGATTTCGCCTTATTCGGCACGTTTTACCCGTTTATATGTGGAATATGTCCACAAATGTTCATCCCATGGCGGATATTTTCTAATGCTCCAATTAATTAGAAGTGAGTTTTGGGTCCCGAAATTAAAGAAGTTAATTCGTACTGTGATTCATAATTGCAAGGTATGTACAATTTATAGATCGGCAGTTAATGGCTGCATTACCCCCTAAACGAGTGTCTTTTTCGAGACCGTTTACCCATACCGGCTTAGATTTCGCTGGTCCGTTCGATATTAAGTCTTACGTTGGTAGGGCTTGCCGAATTACTAAGGGCTATGTTCTTGTGTTCGTTTGTTTTGCAACAAAGGCAGTTCATTTAGAGGCTACCGGTGATATACCAATGGAAACATTCCTCCGACGAGGCTGTCCTTCACATTTGTACTCAGATAATGGTACTGCCTTTGTAGGTGCGGCTAATATTTTAGAAACCGACCGCAAACATTTTTTACCCAATTTAAGAAGGAAAGTCTTAGTACGAAATAGTTTTTCAACCCATTGAATGACATTTTATACCCCTTGAGCACCTCATATGGGCGGCTTATGGGAAGCCGGCGTATAGAGTGTTAAAACTCATTTACGAAAAATTTCTGGAGTTCAGAAATTTACCTTTGAGCAATTTACGACAATGTTGACTCGAATAGAAGCATGCTTGAATTCAAGACCCTTAACTGCTATGATTAAAGATCCCAATGATTTAGTTCCTTTATCCCCAGGTCATTTTCTTATTGGAGCACCTTTTCTTTCACCCCCTGAACCCGATCATTCTGATCTTTCTTTGAGTGTAGCTAACAGGTGGCAAAAACTCAAGGTGCTTCATCATCAGTTTGCTCAGCGATGGAAAGGGGAATACCTCAAAGAACTCCATCGTTGTGTGAAATGGAAATATCCAGAAAGGGACTTCCAAGTAGGAGGTTTAGTTGTTGTTCGTCAGGATAATTTACCCCCCAATGAGTGGCGTTTAGGTCGATTGGTGAAGACCCACGTCGGTCCACTCAGCGGACGTGAGAACAGCTTCTAGCATTTTCACCCGCCCAATAGTGAAGCTTGTTCTCTTACCCAAAGAAACAAACTAATTCTCCCTTTTTTTCTTTCTTTTTTTATGCTTTTTTTTAACCACAAACGTCGAAGAAATAAAAAGCGGCGCACACCAAAAACAACACCGATGTTGGCCCCACCAGCATAAACAGCAGCTCTATAAGTCGCGACAGCAACCTCATCATCAGCAGCAGTACCCGCAATCACCGTAGCAACTCTACCTACAACAAAAGTACCCCCAATTACAAAATCCGGCCACCATAGTAATTAACATGATGTCTAGAAGAATTGTTTGAAAATTTTATTTATTTGTATTATTGTAATTGCAAATGAATTTTGTTAAAAAATTTGTTTTTATTCTGAAAAAAATGTACTCTATATTTATTTTACCCGCGTAATTTATACCCTTCCTTGTTGCAGTACTGCAAGGGGGCGGGATGTTTACGCGCATAATGTAAACAGCCACTAATTATTGTTCAGTGGCTGTTTTCTATGTTTTTTACCCTTTGACATTTTCCCACATTCTTAGTGTATATAATTTTTTGGTAATATCACTTTTGTAAACCCCGAGCGTACGGTACGTTCAAATTAAGAAAAAACCCCGAGCTAAATAAAACCCCAAGTTATATAGAAAAAAATTTTAATTTTTTTTATTTAATTCTTTTATTTCTCTGTATATTTTCGATAAAAATATTTCAAGCAAAACAGAAAGCAAAAGGGGAAGCTGGCTAGCTTTATGCACAGAAATAGATCTTAACCCGTGGGGGTAACAATATAAAATAGTTATAAAAAAAATTGGAGCATTTAAACCAATACCTGGTATAAAAGAACTCAACTGGGCAACAAAAATTGTTGAAAACTTGTTCCCTCTGGATAGAGATGAACTGACTAAAGAACCGAGCTTAGCAATTGGAGATTACAGATCTATCAGCATAGAGGAAATTAGAAATGGATGGTTAAAAATGAAAATGAGCAAAAATCCTGGTCCTAATAATGTGCCAAACGAAGTACTACAAACCATATGTAGTATGTAGCCTGAGTTAATATTAAAACAAGTTTGATTTATGCCCAAAACATGGAAATTTTCCAATAAGATGGCAAATACAAACGCTAGTACTGCCGCGAAAAGGGGACAAATCACTCGACCAACTGAGTTCATACCTACCTCTTTTTTTGTTTGACTCAGCAAGAAAGCTATTCGAAATTATAATCCTTGATGACAAAATAGAGGAACTTTGTGTCCTATCATCTAGCCAATTTGGTTTCCGCAAAAGAGACATATGTGAAGTCGTAGAAAATGCAACGAGGCAGTTCTGCGCTGTTAAAGTGCTTTTAAAAACAGGAGTTAATGGATACCTCTACAATATAATAGATGATTATCTCCATAACAGAACACTATTATAGGAAACAAATACTGGTATTAAAGGAAATTGGTATAACTGCTGTAGTGCCACAAGCCTCAGGTCTATTCCTTTTTAATGTCATGTATGATAGACTGCTGAAATTGAAATTGCAGGAAGGTGCGAAACATAAATGATAGAGTCATCTCTTTGAAGTTACCTTTCAGAAGGGTGCAAAATTATTATATGTTGCTAAAGAAAATTTTATTTTAGATAAAAAAGAGTGTAGATACTTTCGGCTAAAAAAAACACAAAAAGTCGTCTTTTTGCAATTTTCAAATTCAAAATCGTTTAATTGTGGACTCGGTAAAGATATTCAAATTTTTTTCATTCAATAGATAATTTTGTTCTTTAACTAGTTACCGAAAAAACTAATAAAATCGGTGGGAAATACTAGGATATACATGAAAAAAACTGGACCAAGATCATGCAAAGTTATGGTGCTTAAAAATTCAAACGCAAGTAACTCGAAAACTATAAGAGATAAATAGGACATGTAAGCATGCCTTTTATAGGTCTTATCAGGGCCTATAACAATATGTAATTATAAATATATATAAATATTTGAAATCGGACGAGAAACAAAAATTTTGCATGCGATTAAAAATTTTTTATGTCAGAGGTACCTAACTTTGAGCCACCTTATCTCTGCCCCTGGGAGGATTATTGTGCCCCCCTTCTAAACATAACATTGTACACACCTCTGCTACGCCTATACCAAATTGTTTGAAAATCCAACCAGCCGATCAGAAGTTACAGATTTATTTCCAAAAAATTTCGATTCTGCCCCACTGTGTAATATAAGAAATAAGGCACTGCGAACGGCAATAGCATTCGCCCGAATAATGCCGAACATAGGCAAACCAAAATCACAGACAAGAAAGTTAATTAACAGTGTTGTACATTCGCAACTTCTTTACCCAACGCCAACCTTTGTTACTGTTGTAAAGATTAAATGTAGAATACAAGAACTACAGAATACACAAAGAAATATTCCCACTTAGAGTTGTCTCAGCTTACCGAACAGTATCTACATATATCAGCACTAGTACTAGCGTGCATACCACCAATAGACCTATTGGTACTAGAAAGGAAGGAACTCTACATGCAAGCAAAAAAAAAAAAAATAGAAGGGTATAAAAACATAGCCGAAAGGAGAACTAAGTTATCAGAAATCCGAAAGACTGCCGGAACATGATTGATAAATAAATGACAAAAAAATGGCACCAAGAAAAAAAGGAATATGGACCAACTCATTCCCGATATCAAAGCATGGCTGGAAAGAACACATTGTAGTTAAGCTTTCATTTAACACAAGACATGAAATACCATGGAGATTTCAACCTGCATAGGTTTGAAATCAAGATTTCATGCGATACGTGCGAAAATGTGGAGAAAACTGCCGGACACATTCTTTTTGACTTCACAAGATGTGATGTATCAAGGCAGGAATTAAACAATACCGTAGGAGCTACAGTTACAGCAGACAATATTTTACAAATAATTGTAACGAACGTTAAATTTAGACTCTATTTATCATTGTAATTTATTTAAACAAGAAAAGAAATCTTAATTATTAAAACAAAAGTAAATAATTTAAACATAGTTTAAAGTTAAAATATGTCACCAAGATTTAAACATATTTTAACATAACTTTAAACTATGTTTAAAGTTTGCTTACATAAATTAAAATTTGTTTGTAATACGAACCTTTACATAATTTTTTTTTACTTTTTGCGAAACATTTGAATCAGTTAAATAGGTTCATAATGGGTTATCCAGAAATTTTTAGGAATAGCATAGGTCATGGATGAGTTAAGAGCAACGAAAAAGGTAAAAAACATCATTGACTTTTTCATATATATGTTTGCATCTTAGTGTCTTTTCCTCTGTTATCTTTTAGTTTATGGTTAATAGTTGTTTCATATATTTTCGTAATACTACCAGTTAAAATTTTTTTGTTATGAGCTAACTTTATTTAAATAAGGAAAATAAATCTCCCCAATATCCCTTGAGCAAAGCTGGTATTATATTTGATAAATAGAGTCCCAATTTAACGTTCTTTACATAAATTTAATGACGCCCAACGTGTGTTGATATCTTCCTTTAAGAGAATCATTTTATAATTTTAACATCTAGCTGTTCTCCATAATTTCACATAGTGGCATCGACTCTTAATATCTTTAGTTTTTATTTATTTACTAATTTCTTTTGTAAATGAAGTATTATATTACATGTGTTTGGATATTGATAGAGATTTTGAATATTGGGATTTCATCAATTTTCAGCTAACGATAGCTATTCAATTTTAATAACTTTTAAAACTTTCTTTTAAATTTTCAGTTCGAATTGATTATGATCAAAATTTCTGTATCTGGTATAGAAATTGGATACTTACTCTCATAAGATGTTCAAATCTAGTTATTTTATATTTTGTTTCGTTTTGAATTTTAGTTATTTGAGATTTATCTCGTCTCAAATGTTTACTCAAATGTTGATGAACATATTGAAATTCGAGACGTAATTTTTTCTTTTTTAGAATTATTATATTATTGCAAAGCATATTTTTTACTCGAAATTTGTATTTAAATGGAGTAACGAAATGTAACATATACTGTATTTAACTTGAATTTTCGAAAATTTAATTTGCTTTAAAACGATTTTGACCAGAAGTCAGGAAAATTTTAATTTATTGGAAGCAAACCAACCTAGTAATGTTAATTTTACGGTTAATTTAGGATCAGATAATATCAACACCCAAACTGCATCTAATGTTCCGTAAACTCGACCACGAGGTAGAGGTAGTACTGTTCATAATGGAACTTTTCAAAAACATTAATGATAATAATGTTAGACAGTTAATAACTAATTCGCTAGACAACTTCCGTAGTGAGACGAATTCCTTAATAACGAATGAAATTCGTTCAGTTTTTCAGAATATTAATTCGATAAATACAAATAATAGTCCGAATAATAATGAAAATCCTTCAGTGTTGCAAAGAAGAGGCAGTCAAAATTCATCATTTCCTAGGAATGATCCTGTTTCTTTTCAAAAACCTTTCTATGCGAAGAAAGTGTTAAACATTATCCGCAATTGAAGACTAAAATTTAGTGGCCATTATAACAAAATATCTGTTGACGAGTTTATATATGATGTCAATATCCTGACCACTTATAATTTAAAATACTGCTTTGCAAACACTCTCATAGTTTATTTAAAGGAAAAGCATTGGAATGGTTCTGGAGATTTCACAGACAACATGATTGGGGCAACAACATAAAGTGAAATATAGTGACTTTTACATTTTAGATAACATAGACGAAAATCACAAGAAAATTTTGAAAGTGAAATCCGACATGAGCTTCTTCACTTAGAAATACATAATGTGGTACATTTGCGACGTGCAGTTAGAAAACGCCAGAAGTTCATAAAAGATATTGAATCTCGAAAAATAAAAAAGGTCTTATCTCGGAATTACTAAACAAGACGATAACAAGTTGACTTGTACTATGCAATGCAATTACAAATGTTGGAACTGTAACAAAATTGGGCATTCATACATCGACACAAGACGAATATTTGGTTACGGATGTGGACTTAACGATACTTAAAGACCTACTTATCCCAGCTGTACTAAGAAGCAAGAGGGAAACGTACAGAAGGATGTCCGTCGGAAATAGTACGCGCATCCGAAAATGAGGGCAATGACATTTGATAAATGACAATTGTATAGACTTGTTTACTGAAGCTAACAGTATTATTGAACCTGTTCATCCTTTATGAAGACCATATTATATAAAACTAAGAGAATATGAGAAGCTCAATCCAAATCAATTAGTAGATCTTCAAAATGAATTCGAAATTATTACCAAAAACTAAAGTAATTTAATTTTTATGCGATTTTGTCCATTGTGAATAAGGATGGTATAGGCTGTATACCATCCTTATAGGTGGATAGTAGGCTGTATATACAGCTAAAAATTTGTGATCAATTATATTTTGCCTTACTCGATAGCGATTCAAGTTCAGAATAGGAACAATTTAGGAGATGTAAATGCAATGTACGAGCTGCGGATGGACAAAGATAAAACATATTAGGGAGTATTGCACTTGATATAACTTACCAAGGACAACCAAAATTACTTACTTGGACGATATTCGGTCTAAAAATTTGTTACTCAATATAGGTGAAATTGATTATACTAACAACAATCCGGACAAAATTAAGTTGACATACGAAGAACAACCGCGACTGGACAAAATAGTTGCAGCGTTCCCTAACTCAAAAGTAGAAAAATTGGGATGTACTACTCTTACCGAACGTTATATCGATACAGGTACTATCCTATTTCACCTGCAGTTAAAAAAAAATAAGAGGTGAGATAGATAGGATGTTGTCCTATGGAGTGATAGAAAAAGTACCTAGTTCACCTTAGTCTTCAGCGACAGTTGTAGTTATAAAGCCTGGTAAGGTTGGAATGTGTGTGGACAGTCGAAAGCTAGATTCTGTACAGTTAAAGATGCATATCCGATAACTAAAATTAACGGACTTGTTGCTAGACTTCCTCCGGTTTATTGTATTTCAAAAATTAATTTCAAATATGTCTTTTGACAAATTAAACTGGAGGAAAGTTAAAAACCGAAGACAGCTTTCATGGTCCCTAATCGGTCCTTGTACCAATGCACCGCAATCGTTGTGCCAACTGATGGATATGGTTATTCTGTATTATCTAAAAACATTTTTGGACGACTTACTTATAGTATCTCAGACATTTGACGAACATCTTACACACTTGATGGAACTACGTAAACGTTAAAAAAAGTAGCTTCTGTTTGAATAAGGTGAAGTGGGTAATGGAACGTTATAAGTAGACTATGAAAAATTAAGGCCATTAAAAACTTTCCCGTACCAAAATCGATTAAGCACTTAAGACGTTTTCCCGGAAAGAAAGGATGGTACCGATGGTTTACACGAGACTATTCTTTGTCTCTGACTTATTCTTTAATAGAACTTCTGAGAAAGAAGAAAACTTTTAATTTTTGACAAACATAAAGACAGACAGTCTGACTAAAGTACATCCAAATTATAATGAGCAATTTATTTTACATTGTGACGCTAACACATATGGTATGGATGCAGTATTAGCACAAGACGACGATGAACTGACAGGACGACCTATTGCCTTTATGTTTCAAAAACTAAAAACAGCACAAAGAAACTACACTAAATTTGAATGTTTAGTTTTAGCAGTTAAAAATTGTCGGTAGATTAGCCAAATGCTCAAAAATTTTACAGAGTTTTAGTTTTTTTTTTAATTGAAGTGGTAAGTAAAATATAGTACCAGACACTTTGACTAGAGTACATGAGGGCGAAGCATTTATAGAAAGTATTCAGATAGAGAGAATTCCAATAATTATTCTTGTCTCAAAAGAAAAAAAAGAATATAGACAATTACGTGAAGACTTTTTAAATTATGTTTTACCCAACTTCAAAATAATAAACATATATATTTATAAACGGACATATTTTTTTCAGGACAAACGGACGAGTCAAATTTATGCAAACTTTTTCTGCCAACAGAACTTAGAAAAGACGTGTTATATTCATCATATGACTCACCAACCTCACCACATGGAGGAATGAGCAAAACATTAGAAAGAGTTAGACGTTATTTCTTTTGACCAAAATATGTAAATGTCAAATTCTATGTAAACTCTAGCATCAAAAAAGTGGACTAAAAACTGGGCGTAGAATCCAACTTATATTTTAAAAAAATACTTGATATAGGTATTAAATTTCATTAAACTTTCAAAAAAAATGATTTACAAAAAATGAGCGTGGCATTTTTATTCATTTCATATCCTATATATCCTCTCGAAGGATGATCGATACATATATATGTGCAAAATATGAGTTAAATCGCTGGAATAATGTGACTACTCCCATATTCATTCAAACTTGTTTATACAAATCTGACGTAATATCTAATATCTTACATAATATCTATTCTTGCGATTTTTATCCTACATAATCGCCTATTCGCTATATTAAGATCACTAGTTAGCATGTTCACAGCCCTATCGATATCTTTAGTATTTTCCAAAATCGGAGAGTCTGTTTTATTTCTTCTGTTAATAAAATTCTGCTCTGGTCATTTATTGATCACTATGGAGAATTCCAGATAAAGATGATCTGAAAAGGAACAATAATTTGAGACCAACCAGTTCTCTAAGGAATTCTCATGACTCAGATTAACATCCATTATATAGAGAACTTACTGGCAATAACGTCTTCTTCGAGGTCCGAGCTAGAGAATTATCGGCATCATCTTTATTCACTTCCATAGGCGAATCATCCAGCTTGACGCTGGAGGTGTCAGCGTGTAACGTCCCTTCACTAGAGTAGACACGCAAAGTTATGCTATCAAAGCCATAGTACACCTTTCCATCCCTCTCACACAATGGTATCAAGGACTCCTTATTCAGGACCACTATCGTCTTCCTTGTCGAACCTTCCGGAGCAGGGACCTTCACCACCTTCAAATCATGCGTCGGGAAGTGAGGATTTCTAGTTTGGAGATACGCTGGGATTTCCGACGGATCGTGTGGCTCAGGGGGGATGGTAGCAATAGATTTCGGTCGGCGAGGGTTTTTGCTAACCGGCACAAAGTCTAGCCGGGCACCTGGCCACATTTCTGTAAGAGTATCAATAGCTAGCTTGAGAAGATGTGCAGGGCGCTTATTAGTACAAACTTGCAATTTGATTTGGAACCGTCCGGCGCCATCATACTGGGGGGCGGTCCTGGATTCTCCTGTAGGATCTTACAATATATCCCTAGCACCTTTTGATGGACAATCCGCCATATATTCCAAGAAATAGCCCCGTCACTGACATTTCCATCAATGATGGCCCTGTTGGGAAGATATATCAAAAATTCTTGAAAGTTTTTTGGGAATTACGGGATTTTTGTTGATAAATCTTCAAAAGTGAATAACACTTGAAATTAAGCATTCAAAAATCTATTGATATGTAAAATTTCATTCAAAAATATTCATTAACAAAAATTTTATTTTATATTTATTAAAAATCTCAAATCAATCTTTTCCGATATCTTTTTGCAAAAAGTCTTCAATGATTTTTTTATGATAAATATATCAAAATTTCCTAAACATTGGTGTACAACACATCTAACACACATTACCACATGTGTATTACCTACATCAATATGTTTATAAATACAAATTTAAAGTGATACCATATGGTTGATGTCACCGAAGATAAGAGCGATTATAGTTATTTTTTATCATTTCATTAGAAACATTTTGAATCAACAAAGTATGCATCGATTTTTTTTAATTTTACAACATTTGTTGATATATTTTTAATATTTTACAACCAAAACATTTTTTTAAAATAATATTAATGGACAAGAAATTGCCGTTATGATAGTTAAAAATCAAAAATTTTAAAAAATTATAAAAACCAAAAATAAATACGCATATGTATACAAAATACAAATTAAAGGAGGATCGATCATTTTTAATAGTGAACATAATCGGGACCATAATTCTGATTTAACCTACCTTTACAATGTCGAGTAAAAAATATAGTGTATACAGATTCTTGATATCTCTTTAATTGAATTTAAGTCGCTGATGTATTTTTTACATCTAATCATAAAATCTTTAAATAATGTTAATAAATATAAAGTTGCAAATATTAATTATATAACTATAAAATAAAATTTTTAACTGGCAAAAAATACGTACCCAAAAATGTTAAAAGTTGCATTAAATTCAAAAGCGTAATTATTTTTGAGTGCCACTTGATTCAGATATAAACTATAATAACAGCTGCAGATTATTATACATTTTCACCGATTTCAATTAGTGCCTCGACAATTTATGTAATATTAAAGACACTGGGTTCTCAGGTCATGAGTACTCTTTATGTAATTTTTTTAACTGAACGGAATATAATAAGCACATTATTATATAAGTACACATAAGTGAAATTAGATTAAGAGTACAGAATTTAAAAGACAAAGTGATTCTCTATAGTCACAAACTTACATATAATTGGCATAAATGTTTGTAAAACGTATGTTTTTATCTACTGCCAAATGCTTTTATAGAAATTGACAAAAATATCGTGTAAACAGAATTTTTTATAAGTGACGCTTCCAAGTCAAAGTTGCGTTAAAAAATTTTAAAATGCAAAAAATGTATGCACTTTCTAAAATTTACGCCAAAATTTTCAAATTTTGTTCCGCATTTTTTTAATATAAGATATAACTTTAATAATGGTCGAAATTGATAATGTGAAAAAAAATAATAAAAAACATCATTTATATTGGCTACAGCGGAATTATTCTCCAAACATATTTCGCTTGCTGGCAACTACCGCGAATTAAAAATTATTATTGATGTCAAATAAAACATTTCCTATTAAGAGTTATAATTGTATGGACCAAATAAGAAGTTCTCAATCCCAAAAATCAGCCCCACATATTTCGCGTGATAGTTCGAATTTTAAAATAATAAAAACAATTTTCCATGTAAAACTTACCACTAAATAAGATACATGAGGAAAATTTTGCTAAAATTCACTTTTAAAAAAAATATAAATTGCGCTTTCGTAATGAGTATTATCATGAGCAGAGTTTTTCTTTTCCCGATCTTCTTCCATTCCCTTGAAACAGGGATTAATTTTTAAATTTCTCGGGATACCGGGAATTCAAACCAAAAATAAATAATAAGAAATTTTAAAACATGTATGAGATAATTCAAATAAAACGATAAACTAATGCTGTCCTTTTTGAAATATTGACACTTTGAAAATTAAATTAAAACCGTTTATTATATCCAAAAGTCGAAACATTACTTCGGTTTTCATATTGTCCTTTGGGTAAAACTTCCCTCGATATTTTTACGGAAGTAAGATTTTTGTTACGAAAGCCCCGAAATATTCAAAAATGCATCAAAAGGCATCGACTTGTATAATGACTCTAAGTAATTTAGCGAAATTGAACTCCATGCTTCCGTTATTGCATCCTTTAAGGATTTTATCGTCTCAAATCGTTTTCCTCCTTCATAAACTTTTCTTGCAAGCCAACCCCAGACATTTTCTATTGGATTCAGGTCTGGTGAATATGGGGCCAATCGAAAAGTTGAACACCTTGTTGATTAATCCATTGTTTTACCGCTCTGGCTGTATGAATCGGAGCGTTGTCGTGTTGGTACGTCCAAGGTATGGGTCCAAAGAAATCATTAAATTTTGGAAATGCTTCCTCCAGAATGTTTTTGTATGTCGTTGCAGTCATTTTGTTGGATAAAAAAACCAAATCTATAATACGAATAATACGAAATGGCACCCCATACAAATATTCCGCCCTCTCGGCTGTGTCTGCGGCTCAAAAACAATTCCTTCTTATTTAGGTCATGGAAGTAATAGTTATACCAGTCGGGACCATCAATATTAAACTCTTTTTCATCGGAAAATACAACTTTAAATCATTTGTCGGACCATGTCATTGTATTTTTGGCAAACTGTAGACGTTGTGATTTGCGCTTTTCACTAAGTGGTGTTTTTTTTGCAGTTTTCGTTGGACTATGTATGGGCACGACTTTAAAATACGGTGCACTGTTCTTAGACTACCACAGACTCCACTTTTTTCACGTACTTTTGATGCCGACATGGCAGAATTTGATGCATTTCTAAGAATTTTTCGTCTTTCTTTTGGAGTTGTTGCCACTTTCTTCCGCCCTTTCATATTTTTTTCATATGTTTTCACGTTATTTAAATAATTGTACACAACTGTTTTTCCTCTATTAATGTTTTTGGCTATTTGGACCCGATTCTGACCCTGAGATTTCAAAATCAGATTTTTTTCTTTTTCAGAGT
Organism: Protocalliphora azurea; assembly: GCA_932274085.1. NCBI lineage: Eukaryota > Metazoa > Arthropoda > Insecta > Diptera > Calliphoridae > Protocalliphora > Protocalliphora azurea. Next base: position 89,261,360 of record OW026519.1, on the reverse strand, counting down.
TATTAAGATCCTTAACGTCCCATTTTGAATAAAAACTATTTAAAAACTATCAAATTAAAAATTCTCTAGCCATTTATATTGAAAGAAATTCAAATCATAGCCTTCCTGATTAATATTAAAAAAATTCCTTATTCAAGTGACATACGAAATAGTACCACAGAAATACATGGCTTTAAATAAATGCATAATTTTAGTATAACAAAATATGTATATTTTTTATATCTTCAAGAAACTAAAACCAACACTTTGAAATTTGGTTGCGCAAAAAATTATTTTTTTTCTGAACTTTAGCTTAAGAGGTACACTTAACTAAATTAAAAAAATTCAAGTGGTAGGCAGTATATATATATATATATTATTTTTATACAAAAATATAATTAATCTATAGCTAAGGAAAAACTGTTCTTGGATAATTTGACCCTTTAAATTGCATGGTCTTATAAGTGAACTTTTTGTAATTTGATTTAAAACTGTACCGTTACAAATTTCACATGCGTGCAAATTACATCTTCAAAATCATTTAATAAATATATTTTCAAATGTTGAATTTTACTTCTAACTAGTCCTTTTGCAACATATTTTTTGACCACAATGAAAAAATTTGCAGAATGTAATTTTTTCTATTTAAAATGTTACCATAAATAAAATTATATTTTGCATATATTATACAAAAATGCATGAAGGATACAGAAACTATCAAGTATATTTAGATATACACTTGCGAGCATCAAAAATGCAACGCTAGGCTATATAATTTTTCATGGTAGTGAGTAGTGCTCTTTGTGGTCTTTACCAACTGTTGTATATCATTTTGTTCCAAATTGTTACACATAGGAATTCGAAGTTTTGTTAAAAAAAAGTTGTAAATTACTGAGAGCAAACGAATCAAACTAACACCTTAACTTTTGGAGGCAGGTCTTTTATTATTGTAACGAGTGCTGTTTAATGGAAATGAGATGCTATTACAACTTGAATTAATTTAACTCTAAATGCATGTATTTAGAATTTAAACTCTCTAGGTAGAAATATCTCCGTAAATATTAATTTCCAATAGTAAAAAGTGCAACAGTCCAATAATCACAAAGGATGAAATTTTAATTATTTAACATAAAAGAGTGTAAAAATAGATATAGTTCTTAGTTATATTTCCCTGTGTTAGAATTTGTCCCAGAACCAAAATCAAGATTGCGAAATTGGGAATTAAATAATTGATTCGATCAAAATAACGATCGAAAGTGGTCGCTTTTTTTCGGTCGAAAGCTCTTGTACAATTATAAATTATCAACTTAAGCTTATCATAAATATTTGATCACTTTTTCAGAAAGAATTAAAATTCTCTATGAAGATTTCGAATTAATAAAGAAACAAATAATTTCAAAAATATCAATCTTTATGGAAAAGATTCCAAAATAGTTTAGAAAAATAGCAAAATTTAATAGAGTTGAATTATTTGCTAATATTTATATTATTTGTAGATTTCATGTAATTTAGTATCTATTTAAGAATTGAAAATCATAGTATTTAACAATACTATAGTATCTCTTAAGCTAAAGTTCAGAAAAAAAATAATTTTTTGCGCAACCAAATTTCAAAGTGTTGGTTTTAGTTTCTTGAAGATATAAAAAATATACATATTTTGTTATACTAAAATTATACATTTATTTAAAGCCATGTATTTCTGTGGTACTATTTCGTATGTCACTTGAATAAGGAATTTTTTTAATATTAATCAGGAAGGCTATGATTTGAATTTCTTTCAATATAAATGGCTAGAGAATTTTTAATTTGATAGTTTTTAAATAGTTTTTATTCAAAATGGGACGTGGTAAGGGTCTTAATAACTCTGAAAAAGAAAAAATTCTGATTTTGAAATCTCAGGGTCAGAATCGGGTCCAAATAGCCAAAAACATTAATAGAGGGAAAAACAGTTGTGTACAATTATTTAAGTAACGTGGAAAGATATGGAAAAAATATGAAAGGGCGGAAGAAAGTGGCAACAACTCCAAAAGAAAGACGAAAAATTCTTAGAAATGCATCAAATTCTGCCATGTCGGCATCAAAAGTACGTGAAAAAAGTGGAGTCTGTGGTAGTCTAAGAACAGTGCACCGTATTTTAAAGTCGTGCCCATACATAGTCCGACGAAAACTGCAAAAAAAACACCACTTAGTGAAAAGCGCAAACCACAACGTCTACAGTTTGCCAAAACTACAATGACATGGTCCGACAAATGATTTAAAGTTGTATTTTCCGATGAAAAAAAGTTTAATATTAATGGTCCCGACTGGTATAACTATTACTTCCATGACCTAAATAAGGAGGAATTATTTTTGAGCCGCAGACACAGACGAGAGGGCGGAATATTTGTATGGGGTGCCATTTCGCATTATTCGTATTATGGACCATAGATTTGGTTTTTTATCCAACAAAATGACTGCAACGACATACAAAAACATTCTGGAGGAAGCATTTCCAAAATTTAATGATTTCTTTGGACCCATACCTTGGACGTACCAACACGACAACGCTCCGATTCATACCGCTAGAGCGGTAAAACAATGGATTAATGAACAAGGTGTTCAATTTTTCGATTGGCCCCCATATTCACCAGACCTGAATCCAATAGAAAATGTCTGGGGTTGGCTTGCAAGAAAAGTTTATGAAGGAGGAAAACGATTTGAGACGATAAAATCCTTAAAGGATGCAATAACGGAAGCATGGAGTTCAATTTCGCTAAATTACTTAGAGTCATTATACAAGTCGATGCCTTTTGATGCATTTTTGAGGTTATTTCTAAAAATGGTGGCAGAACTCATTACTAATTGAATGCTAGAAGATAATAACTTTCATTTTTATGACCTAAAATTTAAAAATAAATTACAGTTTGCTTAGTTTTAAAATATTCCTTATTCAAGTGACACACGAAAAAGTACCACAGAAATACATGCCTTTAAATAAATGCACAATTTTAGTGTAACAAAATATATATATTTTTTATATAACTTTAGATTTTTTACAAAATCGCGGTGTTTTGGTTTCAATAAAGTAAAACCTCAATTTTTAAGATTTTTTAATGTTTCAACTTTAAACACAAGTTTTGCTCACATTAGATATATATATATATATATATATATATATATATATATATATTGACCCATATTAGTGTTTTCCTGGAATAGAGAGAGTGCTTTAAAAATATATATAAATATAAATCCGTTTGCCAAATTTCATAAAGATCTGTCCATAATTGACCATAGCTCCTATGTTAATATTTAATACAAATAATGTTTATATCGAGGGCATACATTCCCTATAACAACGCTCATCTATAATATGATTTCAAAAAGAAATTCTTGGTTTATCCAATTTTATCAACGTTTTTGTATCCCTCTATCTATCCCCCACAATAAATATGAATCTGGCCAAAAAACATAAATCGGTTGTATAGTTTTTCAGATATACAATAATAAATATTCATTTTGTATGGACGCTACTATCCCCTGTGATGCTTCCCTACCTATTTTCGTATAAAGTGTGGAACTTGACAAAAATTATTCACACAAAATTTCGAGACTTTCGCTGTAATAGATATGCAATAATTCTTATTTCGTATAGGGGCTAATACTTTCCCTAGAGCTGCCCGGCCTATTTTCATATCAGTTATGATTTTTGATAAAGAAATTATTTCCACACTATTTTAAAACTTTTGCTCTAATAGTTTTTCATTTAAGCGATAAATAATTTTTACTCCAATAATAATAATTATTTTGTTGGGGGTACCATTCCCTCTGCTCCGATACAAAAATGAAGTAGCATATTTGAGTTATGTTGGTTTTTTAAATTACTAAAAGTTTCAAAACTTTAAAAACCACACATTAAATGGCAATTAATTGTATTTTTTACAATGTAAAACCCTATATATTGCACAGTAGGGCAGAATCGAAATTTTTTGGAAATAAAACTGTAACTTCTGATCGGCCGGTTGGATTTTCATGAAATTTGGTACAGGCGTAGAAGAGGAGTGTACAATATTATGTTTGGAAGGGGGGCACAACAATCCTCCCAGGGGCGGAGCGAAGACGGCTCAAAGTTAGGTACTTCTGATATAAAAAATATTTAATCGCTTGCAAAATTTTTGTTTCTCGTCCTATTTATATTGTTGTAGGCGCTGATAAGACCTATAAAAAACATGCTCACATGTCCTATATATCTCTTATAGTTTTCGAGTTATTTGCGTTTGAATTTTTAAGCACCATAATTTTGCATGTTCTTGGTCCGGTTTTTTTCATATATATCCTAGTATTTCCCACCGATTTTATTAGTTTTTCTCCTAACTAGTTAAAGAACAAAATTATCTATTGAATAAAAAAAATTTGAAGTCGATATCTTTACCGACTTCCTTACCGAGTCCAAAAATAAACGATTTTGAATTTGAAAATTGCAAAAAAGACGACCTTTTGTGTTTTTTTAGCCGAAAAAGTATCTACACTCTTTTTTATCTAAAATAAAATTTTCTTTAGCAACATATAATAATTTTGCACTTTTCTGAAAGGTAGCTTCACAGATGAATTTAAGATAAAAAACAAGCCCAACAACTCAATTGGTCATGGTACATACCCACCCGAATTCGACCCATTTTATATGAAAGTTTTGATTTTAGACCATATTTTCTCAAATCCCAAAGCACGAATCGACAAACGGTTATATTTTAAGAATCTTCAATACGTTGTTAAAAGTTTTAAATCAAAATCTACAGTACTTCGGAAAAATGTGGATTCTATAGCCAAAAATGTGAAAAATCCCATTTTTGGAAATTTTCATTAGTTTTTTGGGAATTCAGGAAAACTCTACCCCTGATTGAAATTTGGATAACGCGCTTTTATTTATGTTAATAAGATCCACATTTCCTTCAAATTTCATTAAGATATCTTTATAAACAAAATTGTTATTACAATTAAAATATTTGTATTTTCTCCAAAAACCCCAAACTGGACCTTTTGTTTGGTTTATTTCTAAATAGCGCAAGAAATTTTAAAACTGTGTATTCCAAATTAAGCTGATCCTTTAGAATATATAATTTCCGATCTTTTGCAAAAAGATTCAAGTCAATATCATGCCTCATTTCAGAAACATGCGCCTTTAAACTTTTATATTTCCAATTTATTGTATATATGACTATATTTTTACAAACTTGCAACTTTTGTGAATAATTTCTTAGAAAACTATGAATATTTCTGTATATTTTTACTAATATCTATACACAAAATATTTTTATAAAAATAATTAGTATATATTTTTTATTTTAATAGGGTTGCCACATTTCCCAAATTAAAGTAAATCTTTATCCTTTTCTAAGCATTAATATATTTCTATTCATGAATTTAAAATAACAAAACAAACAAAAAATGTCTATTTTAACTTAATCAATAAGTATTTTATTAGTTTACATTTATGGTGTTTACCTAAATTTAACAAATGTATTTATCTATTGTTGATGGTTAAAAATTTATATATTTACAATCTAGTGGCAATGTACAGGTATACTTTACAGGTATACTTACCTAACTGCAGCATTTATCTATTACTGATGGTTCAAAATCTGTATTTTTATGAGCTAGTAACAATGCACAGGTAATATCCTTTCCGGTGATACCGAACAGCAACATATAATATCAATGAATTCGGTATAGATACTCTTCCAAATTGACTCTTTCAGATATTTTACCTGATGAAAATTCACAGAATACCTGTAAATATATATACCTGTGCGATATATCTAATAGATATATATAAATGCGTAGCTAATCCTTATCAACATCATAACGAAGTTGATTACCGTGATGATTACATTGAAACATGAACAACTGTGTTGTGTTCTGTGGAGTTTATCCAAAAATGATCTTAATCGTTTAGAAGCTAAAGTGGAATTCATAAAAACTACATATCATGCAAAAGTCGACGTCATTGGTAAATCTCAGATATAGAGCTTTTTAAAGTTGTATGACGTAAAAATGAAGTCCTTGAATCAGCGTACTAACAGATTAAAAATTAAACATTCCGATTGGATGGATACTGATATAGAAATATCGTCGTGCAAAATATCAACTGGAGCACCCTGCAAGACATATGATGATTTAAGTAAAAGATTTAAGAAGAAAAGACTGGCCCATAAGATTTTTATAATTTCGAATGAAGAAGTTTCTGATACATTCAAAGCAATGTTAAAAAAGGAAAAGTAACCTAAGAGTGCAATTAATATTCCTGAAATACTGCCAACTGCATCACCAAAACGTCTTAAACGGATTGCCGAAAGTGTACCTACTCCAAAAACACAATCCAATTTTACAGAGGAAGAAGCAATTGCTTTAATTCTTGAACTGGACCTCAGCCGAAATAAATATCAAATTTTAAGAAAAGCTCTGCTTAAAAACGGACACTCAATTCTACCATCATACAAGGATATTCAAGTAAAAAAGCAAACTATCTTACCATCTATTTCGGTTACCGAAAAGGAAGCATGTGTAGAGCTATCTTCTGTGCTTGAGAATACAGCTCCAGGATAGTTGCAGATTTTTCTGCAGATCAGTTGGAAAAAGTAAATAACAGCGACGTTGTATTAATAGCATATGATTTAAAGTATAGAAGTGTTCCAGAAAATTTAACAAAACCTACCAGAAACAACGAGGATTTAAAAACACTTAGAATATCTGAGAAAAGTAGAATCCAGGATGAATTCAGAGAAGAGACGGGATTCAACATCGAAAAACCTCTGCCGCCTGGTGGTAGTACAAATGATGGAAACACAGCAAGTAGGTTTTTCGGAAATTTTGAAGCTACATCAAAAATAACTGGTATTAATAGAGAGTTACTTGAAATGACTAACATACTATTATTAATATGCAACAGAAATATCTAAACTACTTGTTTCTCTATATCCATGGAAAGAAATGACACCATTAGTACATAAAGAATTGTGCCATGGCGGAATTATAATTGAACGAAATATTCTTCCACTTGGAGAGCTTACAGTAGAGGCTCAAGAAGAAAGAAACAGAGATTTTAAGCACGTTCAATTATACAACTCTAGAAAATGCTCCAGAACATCACAGAACGAGGATATTTTTAATAGGCTTTTGTTATCATCAGACCCTGTACTATCATCCATGAGAAAACGTTGGATTTATTATGAGCCTTTATCAACTGAAAATACTGAAGACTTGAAGGACCTTTATTATCTTTTAGATATGTATACAGATACAATAGATTATTTTATAGAAAATAATTAGTATAAAGTTTAAAATATTAGAAAAATTGTCTACATAAATTTATTGTAAATAAGTAATAAAAAATCGTATTAGAAACAGAATATTTATTAAGGAAGATGATAAATACAAAAACAATAATATTGATTAAGTTAAAATAGACATTTTTTGTTTGTTTTCTTCTTTTAAATTCATTAATAGAAATATATGAATGCTTAGAAAAGGATAAAGATTTACTTAAATTTGGGAAATGTGGCAACCCTATTAAAAATAAAAAATATTTATTAATTATTTTTATAAAAATATTTTGTGTATAGATGTTAGTAAAAGTATACAGAAATATTCATAATTTTTTAAGTAATAATTCACGCAAAACTAAAGGCAAAAGTTGCAAGTTTGTAAAAATATAGTCATATATACAATAAATTGGAAATATAAAAGTTTAAAGGCGCATATTCCTGAAACGAGGCACGATATTGATTGACTTGAATCTTTTTGCAAAACATCGGAAATTATATATACTAAAGGATATGCTTAATTTGAAATACATTTTTATAAAATTTCTTTCGCTATTTAGAAATAAACCAAACAAAATGCCCAATTTGGGATTTTTGGAGAAAACTCAAATTTTTTAATTGTAATAACATATTTGTTTCTAAATATATCTTAATGAAGTTTTCAGGAAATATGGATCTTATTAATATAAATAAAAGCGCGTTAACCAAATTTCAATCAGGGGTAGGGTTTTCCTGAATTCCCAAAAAAACTAATGAAAATTCCCAAAAATGGGATTTTTTACATTTTTGGCTATAGAATCCACATTTTTCCGAAGTCCCGCAGATTTTGATTTAGGACTTTTAACAACATATTTTAAATTCTTAAAATATATTCCGCTTGTCGATTCGTGCTTTGGGATTTGAGAAAATATGGTCTAAAATCAAAACTTTCATATAAAATGGGTCGAATTCGGGAGGGTGTGTACCATGACCCATTGAGTTATTGGGCTCGTTTTTTATCTTAAAATCATCTCCGTGAAGTTACATTTCAGAAAAGTGTAAAATTATTATATGCTGATGAAGAAAATTTTATTTTAGATAAAAAAGAGTTAAGATACTTTTTTGGCTAAAAAAACACAAAAAGTCATCTTTTTTGCAATTTTCAAATTCAAAATCGTTTATTTTTGGACTCGGTAAAGGCATCGACTTCAAATTTTTTTTATTCAATAGATAATTTTGTTATTTAACTAGTTAAGAAAAAAACTAATAAAATCGGTCGGAAATACTAGGATACATATGAAAAAAACTGGACCAAGAACATGCAAAATTATGGTGCTTAAAAATTCAAATGTAAATAACTCGAAAACTATAAGAGATAAATAGGATATGTAATATATAATATATAAAACTATTTGAAATCGGTCGAGAAACAAAAATTTTGCAAGCGATTAAATATTTTTTATGTCAGAGGTACCTAACTTTGAGCCCCCTTAGCTCCGCCCCTGGGGGAATTGTTGTGCCCTCCTTCCAAACTCAACATTGTACACTCCTCTGCTACGGCTGTACAAAATTTCATGAAAGTCCAACCAGCCGATCAGAAATGACAGATTTATTTCTAAAAAATTTCGATTCTGCTCCACTGTGTATTGTTATTTTATTTATGCACATTGACCCTCTACCCCGTCTTTAAAATATTATAAAATATTAAAAACAAATTCTATGTGAGATTTAGTCGTGGTTTTAGATGAATATTGTAAAAGAAAACTTTTTGAATACTTGCAATATAAGAGAAATATATATATTTTTTGTTGCTCTCCTGAAAAGTTGTTTTTCCAGATAGAGGGCTGTGAATATAGGCTCTCGATATATTATATATACAAAATATAGTGCCAAATTTTAAATGTATATATCGACTGCATTTTCTGACTTCTTTTTTATGGGAATGTCTAATAGACTACCTTAGACTACCTAGTACGGTTTTTCGATATTATTTTTTTTATACGCTTAATATTTTCAGAGTTTACCGAAAAGTAATGCCGAAAAAAAATTCATACAAATTGGAAAACTTAGTATACATTAGGAACACCTTATGCTTACCGAAAACTAATACTTTTTGAAAAATCATTATATTTTGTATGGTGACTACAATTATAGTTATCAGCTAGTAGATGATCATTTTAAAAAGTGTGGTATGGGGACGTCTCAGGTAATTTTTTGTACGATGTTAGCATATAGAATTGCTTAGTATCATTTTTTAGGAAGCTACTGAAAACTTTGTCCAATATTAAAATGGATTTAAAATCATTATGTGTTCATTCGTTTTTATGATACATGTATATTAAGGAGACTCACTCCCTATGGAAGTAGAAAAAGTGATTTTGTTATTCCCCTGAAAATAACATTGGTATGTTTTGTGAAGTTTTCCAAAATATTTCAGTTCTACTGCTAACCGTTCGTAAGCTACACCATTTTTAATGATTTTTTTTTAGTTTTTTGAACTTTTTTGTATTTTACCCGAAGCAACACATAACAAATGTGATATCATTTAAAAGGTATTTGGAAGGCACTATGGTTTCGTTGACCACTTTTCTTGGCCAACATTATCAAAGTGAAAAAAATTCTTGCTTGAAATATTTTTTAGAATCTCAACCCTTTAACTTAATTTTTTCACTTTTTATGTGTCAGATGTAAAAGTTTTTTGGATAAAAATTTGGAAGTTTACTCATATTTCTGTTATAATTCTATCCAAAGGCCTGCATTTGGCTTTGGAAGTAAAACTTTTGATGCACAAAGGACTTACATCACACTTGTTAGTTTAATTTCTATCTTTATGTTTTTATTAATGGGGAATGTAAAAAATATAAGTAATGTTTTACAAAAAATGTTTTTATGATTCAATTTTCGTGTAGAGCTTGTGCGATTCAACTTTATTTTCTTTATAGCCTAAACAATCTAAATTGAGTTCTTTAAAAAGTCATAAATATTCTTTTACCTATTATTTAATTAATTTTATTAGAATTATGGACCAATTTCAAGCGCTGGTGGGAATAAAACTGCAGTTTATCACTATGTTTAACATTTTACCAACAATGAACACATTCAGTACATTAGATTGTCATATTCTTAGTCCTTTTTGTATTTTTTATCACTTCACTCTTAATGTTATTTATTGCTTTTATTAGAATTTTTGTAATTTTCGTACATATTTTAATACAAACGAGTAGTTCTTATCAAAAGCAAAATTTTGATACCAATGTTGAAATTGGAAAAGTATTGAAAGAAAAATTAAATAGATACCAGCAACTCATATCTAAAAGCAAGTAAATATTCAAAGATTTAAATTTTCATTAAAAATAATAAACAATATTTTGAAAAAGCTGGAAAAATAGAATGCTTTGTGGAATATAGAAATAATGAAGTCACTCTTAGATATGTTGTAAATGAAATGTACTTGGAAGGGACGCGCCTTTCAAATACCTTCCAAATGATACTATACTTTCTACGTGTTGCTTTAGGAGGAAATACAAAAAAATTAAAAGAACTAAAAAAGTAGAAAAGAAATATTTTGGGAAACTTCATAAAATGTATCTTGTGCACCGTTGGAAATACCTCAATACAATTTCACTTGGCCAGAGACGAAGTGTTTTCGAGTTGATTTGAAAGAGTACAAATTCCTAGAGAGAAATTGTATGCATTTTTTTATAAATCACCGAAAATTTATTTAAAATTTGACAGAAAAAAATTTACTTGGACATACTCCTTGTAAATCTATACAAAAAATATGCTTATATGTGTAGGTTATCTTTTTTAATTTAAGAGACATTTAAGTCCCAATAAATTTTTTCACTCATTTTTAGCCTCTTTTTTGCGTGTTTTAACTTGGCGGGGTCAGCATTGGCCCCAATTTTTTTTATATATTCGTTGGATTTCTTATAAAATTCTAAATAATATTGCTGCAAGAGTCATACAAATATGTAGATTCGGTAAAAAAAGTTATATTAATCTGCATTTGGAACTTTAAAAGAATTTCATATTTTTTGGTTTTTTTTTTTCAAAAAAAAAAAAAAAAAAATCAATAAAGTAAACCCGAAGGCGCTTGGACAACGGTCTCCTCACAAGCCATTTCCAAACTTCGTCAGTTTTACAAAATTTTATTAAACTTGTTTGTAAAATTCTCAAATTGCAAAGCCTGTATCAAACAAAAATTATGTTAATTAAATACCTCCATATGATGTGTACACACAAAAAAAGTATATTCTGACGGACGAATTTTATAACGAATGTGTGACCATTTGAATGGAAAAGTCAATTTTTAAAACATGTATTTTAGTACAAAACAATTAATTTTTTAATTAATTTTTAAAAAAAATTTAATTCCCTGATTTTAAGGCAAGTCTACTTATATTGTATCAAAATTTTAATATCTCTACTCGTTTAAATTTTATTTAGTTCCAAATATTAACATTATTTCTAAAAAATATACTTAAATTTTAAATTTAATGTTCTTTAGGTCATAGCTTGAAGAAATATGACCGTATTTAATTTATTATTCTCCACAATCTTACAAATTTAGGTATACCATACCAACGGTTAAGTTACAGAATTTCCAAAAAAGCGTTTTTGAACAACTGTGTAATGAATGTGTCTCTACTTATAAAATCAAGATTTATGATTCAATTTTGATGATGGTTTATTTTATTCGTAGTATAACCAACTTTATGATAAAGTATAAAAAAATGAACATTTTTACGGTTTTTATTTCTTAGAAGAACTTTTAAGGAAGAAATTCTTCAACTTTTCATGAAAACATTTTTTTCCAACACTAATTTTTAAATAACTTCGAAACTATTAAGCAGATAAAAAAAATGATTTTAAAATGGCTTGAAGATTATTTTCGTCTGCATCTTTTGGTGTTTAATTTGTATAAGCGGTTCTTGAGTTATGGTAAAATGTACTCGTGTAATTGCTTTATTAATGGCGAAATATCAGGACCTGATAGAAAAACTGAAAGCGGATTCGTGTTCAGCATGTCATTTTTGTTTGAAGCAGGGCAGCAAAATGCTTTTTTTGCTGACCACTGTTATTAACTTGAAAGAAATTCGCATATCATTGCAATTAGTTTTTCACTTGTAACACCTGTAACATTATTACAAAAATTAAATATTTTAGGTTTTTTTTTAATTAAATAATTGTAATAATAGCTTACTTAATAATTTAAAAAAGTTGTATTTAAAAGAGGTCTACCTGCAAAATCGATTTTGTAAAAGTTAAGACACATTTTTTTCCATATTAAGCCATACTTTCCTTGTATACTATATAAAATTTCGTCTCATTCATAAGTATTTTCGTACCTTAAATAAAAAGTTGTTTCTCAAAACACATAATTATATTTATTTAATACATTTTATCTTGAATTTGTAAGAATTATGGCTTTTTAATGAAATATAATATTTTGATGGAAATAATAACTTCTATAAAAAGCAGGTTAATAGGTTTTTTTCGAAATTGCAAAAATGCAACTGTTTTTTTTTTTTTCGAAAGTATAACTATTCGGAAATCGGTTTCACCAAAAAGTCGAATAACCCACCACTTTATTTTGGGATTACATTTGTATGGGGGCTAGGTGAAACAATGCATCAATTATAAAAGCATACGTGACAAATTTCATTGAATTATCTTCAAAATTGCTTGAACTTTGCGCACAAGTTTTACATGGACAGCCAGTCGGACGGACAGACATCTATAAATCTACATAGAATGTGATTCTGGGCCGAATCACATTACGTAACAAACATCCGCAAAAATGCAAAAATTTTATTTCCTCCCCTCGTGAATCAGTCATAATAAAGTATTGCTTCAATAAGCTTCATATAAACAAAAAGCACAGTACCATATTTTGTGTGCGCCTATAATTGTACTTATAAAATGTTTTATGAAAAAATAAGTTATTTTCTGTAGTTTAGCTTTTAGCTTACCATTTACCTATTAATTTAGATTTTATTATAGGAATTAATATCAGAAAATCATTGAGTTTCAAATGTTTAATAACTTTGTTTTCGCTGTTTATGTAGAATATTCGTAAATAAATAGTTAAAACTTATTTTCATTGCATACTTTTGAATATTTTACCTGAAGTAAACTAAAACAAAAAAAAAACATGTTTTGACCAATAGAATTGCTTAATATGTAGTATTTAAATAAGGGAGGAGTTTAAGTTACCCTTAAAATTAGTAGTGAATATACGCATGACAATGCAAAATGTATATATATATATATATATATATATATATATATATATATATATATATATATATATATATATATATATATATATATATATATTAATATTATGACTATTTTTGTGTATTGATACATTTAAGTATGTGATTGAAAAGGTTAAATACACCGCTCGAGATATTCATAAGATCAAAATGGTATTTGGTACTAATTTAAACTAATAAATATGAATAAATTGTGTTTCATTATTTTTATTAGGCAAAGTTATATATATATATATATAAGTAATATATATATATATATATATATATATATATATATATATATATATATATATATATATATATATATATATATATATATATCGAAATGATCTATATGCATGTTTTTATTTCTTTTTCATAGTATTGTAATGTTAAATCTCCTTACGCAGCAGTTAGTGAATGCTTTAATTACATTTGAGTTGTTGGTGAGAAATTTAATACAATTTCAATCATTTAAAATTTTTTTTATACCCGACACCAGTCGATCTAACGATGTCCGCCCATCTGGATGGCACAAAGTTCAGGTCGCAATTTTAAAGATAATTCAATGAAATTTGGCACGTAGGACTTTCATGACACAAGAACGACACCTGTTGAAATTGGTTATGATCGATCCATTATTTCACCTAGCCCCCATACAAATGTCCTCCTGAAATAGGGGTTTAACGATCATAAATGCCTTAAATATGGCAATATTTTAATGAAATTCGGTGTTAGGAAGTTTTGTATAAGTACCATTCTTTGTGCTAAATTTCATGAAGGTCGCTCCATAATTTACCATAGCTCACATATAAGCCCACTTTCGGGATTCACCCTAAAGTTATATTCTGTATCCTCTTATGGATTCTCATTTATGTCCACATATATTTAATTTCGTGTTTCTAGTTTTGAAAGAAATTGTAAAAGTACCATTAGATGAAAAAAAGTACCGCAAAGTCCTGTCTTATGGATTCTTACCCACATAGGACTATATGTCTTTAATTTCATATTTCTATGTTAACAAAAGCTTAAAAAAGTGCCATTAGAAGAACAAAGAAGTACCATAAAGTTCACCTTGTGAATTCTTACACACATAGGACCATACATATTTAATTTCATATTAAATGTTATATTCGGCAAAAACTATATACCCACCATCTGCAACTTTTTGTACCACCCTAATAATTTCACCTTAATGGGATGTCGATTGTTAAGTAGGCGTATCACGCCCATTTTTGGTTTTAGAGTTTGATCTTTGAATTATTTGTACAAAATTTCGTTGGCGTGCATGGTTTTTTAGAAAAGATATTGTCGGAAAAGTATGATTTGGGTTTACGTCGGACACCCCATTTTTCTAGTATTTGGCCCACAACTTTTTTACTTATGAACCGATTTTGCGCATTTTCAATACCAGGCAAACTTTATATAAGGTAAATATTTGAGTCCGCCGAGCCCTATCCTGCTTTCAACAGACAGGTGGGAAGACGGACGGACATAGCTAGATCGACTCAGAATCTTACCAGGATCCAGAATATATATACTATATGGGGTCTTAAATGATTTTTTCGACATGTTTCGCACAGAATAACAATTCCAATATACTATCTTTTTGATGGTGAATATAAAAATGCCATTTTTTCAGATATAATGGTTTGATTGTTGTATATCCAGCTTTGAACTTTCAACTTTTGATATAAATAAACGTTATATATATTTGAACTAAAACCAGAGTTCTACCAGGTATAGTTTAGAAGTTATAAGAAGTTAAAAAAGTACACCTTTGTTAAGTTTTTAGCATTTTTCCGTTTTTCAAAACGTCAAGGCCCATGAGTCTAAAAATGTATGATGTAAGAAATACTTCATATGGCCTATAGCTAGATCTTAGCTTTTTGTTAAATTATTTTGGCATACAACTTTTTAGTTACATCGAATCATACGATATTTAATTTTTTAATTTATATGTGGTTTTTTCTTATTAAAATAATATTTTTTATACTCAAGTTCCAATGTAGCATTGGCTACATTGGAATTTGAGCTATCCTTTTCATTCTGTTTTCTAAATCAGTGTGAGTGCTTTGATATTTTTTGATTTGATTATTTATATCTTTGCGATTTGTATATGATTCATCAGTTCGCTTTTCTCCCAAAATATAACTAAAACTTGCCCTATTTCCTAAACGCGTACTGCAACTTTTTAAAGCGTTATGCCCCACGGATCCAATAAGAAAAGCTGGTGTGGGGTCATCGCATACAAAACCAAGAATAGTTATTTTGATATGTTGAATATGTCTTTATATATAATTTTATCTTTAATTTGATTAATTCGGCATTTAAATAATGAAGGCACCAATTATCAAGACCTTTTAATTAGGACTGTTTAAAAAACAACAAAGTATTATTCACGTTTTGGAACTTCTAAAAAGTGGAAGTCCATCAATATTCTATCTCTGTTATATCATTAAGTTAATCACATACTTTTAAAATTTGATTTTCTAAACCGCAATGTGCGTATAATTTTAGTTTTTCTAGAATTACTGATTAATGTTTTAGTAAATGGTGAAAAAAGACCTTCCCTATTTTAAGATTCTTAAAATATCGTCTCTTAACTCAAATCCAACATTATGTTTTAAAATATATATTTTAATTTAGATTTAAAATCTTAGTCGAAATACAATATTATGTTTTAAAAAATATATGTTTTACTTCAGATTTAAGATCTTGGCCGCATCAGGTAAACAATTACACCGTTGTGATAATATAACAAATATCGTTAAAGGGAAATATTTGTTAAGGGCTGATGAACAAATTTAGTTCGCGATGTTGGTTGATTTAAAGATAAACTTCTAGTGTTGGCAGCTATCGGCAATTTTTGATTAATTTGTGATATCCTAACAGTTTCTTTTCTATTAAGTGTTTGATTTTGAGTTTATCCATTTTAACGATTTGTAAAATTTAATTTGCAGTTAATATTAATTTTGCAGTTAAATTCAAATTAAAGTTTAAAATTATGTTTAAATTACACTGTGCAACAAATTCTGGGCTATCAATGATTCTAACGAGAATGAGAGTTTACCATCAGATTAATAAAATCTCCAAAGGGTTTTGCAAATTCAGTTCGGATTTCGATTTTATACATACTTAAACTTCAGATATTTTGGAGCACTTTTTCATTATGTTTGAAAATAAAAAACATTTAAATCAGTAAATATCAATGTATTTATTGATATTTATTGTATTTTACAATTGAAAGCTCCTCGATGTTATGTAAGATTTTTATTAAATTAATTAATAATAAGATTGTTTGCAATATATAAGTAGTCACTTTATTCAACCGATTTAACTGATATTTTGCACATATGGGTAACCCTCGATTTACGCGATACTTCATTTCCGAGATTTCTTTATAACTCGATTCAATAATAGTGACTACAATAAGAATACTCCGAATAATTATGTGTTACTAATTCAGTTAGTAAAGGAAGGAGGGTGCCATTCTCATCAGGTATTTAACACACCACATGATTTATTTTTTAAACAGCAAGGAATATGTTAAATAAAAAATTTTAATTTAATGCGATTTTTAGGTTTTAGGCTAACATTTTTCATTTAATAAGTATTTCAGTTTACGCGATATATAAAAATACTGGTCCCAAAATGTTATTTTGTACACACTCTTAACCTTGTTTGTAAATCGAGGGTTACCTGAAGTATGTCATTCATCCTCCGAAAGAAAATATAGAATATAGTATTAATAAAAATGCTACGCCCACTTTTTGTAAACATTTTTTTTATTGACTCTTGAAACATTTATAAAACAATTAATTCTTTACGTTGCACAGTGGATCAGAATCGATATTTTTTGGAAATAAATCTGTAACTTCTGATTGGCCGTTTGGATTTTCATGAAATTTGGTATAGGCATAGCAGAGGAGCGTACAATGTTATGTTTGGAAGAGGACCACAACAATCCCCCCAGGGGCCTAGCTAAGGGGGCTCAAATTTAGGTGCCTCTGACATAAAAAATTTTTAATCGCTTTCAAAATTTTTGTTTCTCGTCCGATTTCAAATATTTTTATATATTGTTGTAGGCCCTGATAAGACCTATAAAAAACATGCGTACATGTTCTATTTATCTCTTATAGTCTTCGAGTTATTTGCGTTTAAATTTTTAAGCACCATAATTTCACATGTTCTTGGTCCAGTTTTTTTTTCATATATATCCTAGCATTTCCGACCGATTTTATTAACTAGTTAAAGAACAAAATTATCTATTGAATAAAGAAAATTGAAGTCGAAATCTTTACCGAGTCCAAAAATAAAGGATTTTAGATTTGAAAATTGCAAAAAAGACGACTTTTTGTGTTTTTTTTAGCCGAAAAAGTATCTACACTCTTTTTTATCTAAAATAAAATTTTCTTTAGCAACATATAATAATTTTGCACTTTTCTGGTAACTTCACAGAGATGACATTAAGATAAAAAACGAGCCCAACAACTCAATTGGTCATGGTACATAGCCTCCCGAATTCGACCCATTTTATATGAAAGTTTTGATTTTGGACCATATTTTCTCAAATCCCAAAGCACGAATAGACAAGAATATTCAATATGTTGTTAAAAGTTTTAAATAAAAATCTACGGGACTTCGGAAAATGTGGATTCTATAGCCAAAAATGTAAAAAAATCCCATTTTTGGGAATTTTGATTAGTTTATTTGGGAATTCAGGAAAACCCTACCCCTGATTGAAATGGTTAACGCGCTTTTATTTATATTAATAAGATCCACATTTCCTCTAAATTTCATTAAGATATCGTTATAAACAAATATGTTATTACAATTAAAAAAAATTGTATTTTCTCCAAAAACCCCAAATTGGGCTTGTTGTTTGGTTTATTTCTAAATAGCGAAAGAAATTTTAAAAATATGTATTCCAAGATAAGCCTGCTAAGCCTGTAGCATAATAATTTTCGATCTTTTGCAAAAAGATCCAAGTCAATATTATGCCTCATTTCAGAAATATGCGCCTTAATACTTTTATATTTCCAATTTATTGTATATATGACTATATTTTTACAAACTTGCGACTCTTTCCTTTAGTTTTTCGTGAATAATTACTTAAAAAATCATGAATATTTCTGTATACTTTTACTAATATCTATACACAAAATATTTTTATAAAAATAATTAATAAATACTTTTTATTTTTAATATGGTTACCACATTTCCCAATTTTAAGTAAATCTTTATCCTTTTCTAAGCATTCATATATTTCTATTAATGAATTTAAAATAACAAATCAAACAAAAAATTTCTATTTTAACTTAATCAATAAGTATTTTATTAGTTTACATTTATGGTGTTTATCTAAATTTAACAAATGTATTTATCTATTGGTGATGGTTAAAAATTTATATATTTATGATCTAGTGGCAATGTACAGGTATCCTTTCCGGCGATACGTAGCTGCAGCATTTATCTATTACTGATGGTTCAAAATCTATATTTTTATGAGCTAGTGACAATGCACAGGTAATATCCTTTCCGGTGATACCGAACAGCAACATATAATATCAATGAATTCGGTATAGGTACTCTTCCAAATTGACTCTTTCAGATATTTTACCTAATGAAAATTCACAGAATGTCTATAAATATATATACCTGTGCGATATATTTAATATATATATATATATATATATATATATATATATATATATATATATATATATATATATATAGATATATATATATATCTATATATATATATATATATAAATGCGCAGCTAATCCTTATCAACATCATAACGAAGTTGATTACCATGGTGATTACATTGAAACATGAACAATTGTGAACAAATCTGTGGAGTTTATCTAAAAATGATCTTAATAGTTATAGTGGAATTCATAAAAACTACATATCATGCAAAAGACGACGTCATTGGTAAATCTCAGATAGAGAGATTTTTAAAGCTGTATGATATAAAAAATAAGTCCTTGAATCATCGTACAAACAGATTAAAAATAAAACATTCCTATTGGATACTGATATAGAAATATCGGCGTGCAAAATATCAACTGGAGCACCCTGCAAGACATATGGTGATTTAAGTACAAGATCTAAGAAGAAAAAACTGGCCCATAAACTTTATATAATTTCGCATGAAGAAGTTTCTGATACATTCAAAGAAATATTAAAAAAGCAGAAGCAACCTAAGAGTATAATTAATATTGCTGAAATACTGCCAACTGAATCACCAAAACGTCTTAAACGGATTGCCGAAAGTGCACCTACTCCAACATCACAATCCAATTTTACAGAGGAAGAAGCAATTGCTTTAATGCTTGAACTGGACCCCAACCGAAACAAATATCAAATTTTAAGAAAAGCTCTGCTTGAAAAGGGACATTCAATTCTGCCATCATACAAGGATATTCAAGAAAAAAAGCAAACTATTTTTATTTCTTCTTTGCTTGAGAATACGGCTACCAGGATAGCTGCAGATTTTTCTGCAGATCAGTTGGAAAAAGTAAATAACAGCGACGTTGTATTAATCTGTAAGTGGGGATGTGACGGACTATCAGCCCTTCGTGAATAGAAGCATGCTAGTGGAAGTAAGTAGTATGTTTATGGGGTTTCCAGACCACTTTTTTCATACAAATGCATGTTCAATGGGCGTGGCTTATTTGCTCCCGCCCACTTTTTTGTATTGACCAATCAGAAGCGAGGAGTTCCCGCCCACTTTTTGTATTGACCAATCAGAAGCGAGGAGTTCCCGCCCACTTTTTGTTGGTGTGAGAGTGAGAGAGAGAGAGAATAGTTAGTTGGTGTGAGAGTGAGAGGGAGAGTCCCGCCATTTTGTATTTTTGTTGTTTTGTATTGACCAATCAGAAGCGAGGAGTTCCCGCCATTTTGTAGATGATTGTAGAAAACCAGATTTTATATTGACCAATCAGAAGCAAGCTTTAAGTAGATAAAGAAGGGAAGTGTGGGTTGTGAGTTAGAGGGAATAGTTAGTTGGTGTGAGAGTGAGAGAGAGGGGAAAAGTAGCTTGTGAGAGTGAGAGGGAGAGGAAGTGTGGGTTGTGAGAGTGAGAGAGAGAGAGAATAGTTAGTTGGTGTGAGAGTGAGAGGGAATATTTATTTGGTGTGAAAGAGTGTTGTCAGGTGGATTTGTGTGTGTTAAGGTTTTGAGGGTGTTGTCAGATAGATTAGTATGTGTGTTAAGTTTTTGAGGATTGATTTTGTGTGTGATGGAAGAAAACCAGATAGAAAATAGCTATCTGTTTTATTTTCAAAGATCAATATGATTGAAATGAGTATTTTCCTCGTTCGTGATTGATGGTTGGTTTTATGTTGGCTATGGCGGAGATAGATATTTATATTTTTGTTGGTGTTTTGTTGTGTTAATTTTTCTATGATTGTTTACTATCTATAGATCTTTTTGGATGGGATTTTGCAACCTAAAATATTTGTATTTGTTGTGAGAGAGAGAGGAAGTGTGGGTTGTGAGACATGAGAGAGATGGAATAGTTATTTGGTGTGAGACAGTGTTGCCAGATAGATTTGTGTGTGTTAGGTTTTGAGTTTTGATTTTGTGGATGATAGAAGAAACCCAGTTTTAGTGTAGAAAGAAAATGCTTGCCTGTTATGTTTTTAAAGATCAGTATGATTGAAATGTATGTTGTTTATGTTTTGCATCCCTGGTTAATAATGTGTTTGTAAGAGAAATGATTAGCATTTGCAGAAAGAGTTTTGTAACTTAAAAAAAAAGACAATGAGTTTTAGTTTCATTTATTTATTTTATTGATAAAAAATTTGTAATATGTTTCTATTAGATGTATTACATTATCTTTTTTTTAATTCAAATTTAATACAATCACACAAAATGTTTGATCTACAATCGCAAATGTTGCATATCGTAGGGCAGTTGATAAAATGTTTTCCATGAACAGAGGTAATTAACTCCATATTTTCATATTCGTCTACAAATTCCGTACCAGAAACAAGACCTATTCCCTACTTTGCGGTCTTCACAATTACGATAGAGTTCATTGAATCTATGGCTAAATATATTCATATTTTCACCGATTGCATTGTAAACTATTATCATAGCAGTTTATTCTTTACATTTTATACATACTCTATACTTTATGTCTTATAATTTATACCTTACACATTATTCTCTATAGTATATACCTGATACCTTTACTCTATACTTTATACATTATATTATTTATACCCTATAACATATATTTTAAGCCCTACACTTTGTACATTATTCTTTATGCCTTATACCTTGTACTTTATAATCTATAATTTATGATATATATTTTATATTCTATACTGTTTAATCTATACTTTATACCTTA
The DNA here is from genome assembly GCA_932274085.1 of Protocalliphora azurea. NCBI lineage: Eukaryota > Metazoa > Arthropoda > Insecta > Diptera > Calliphoridae > Protocalliphora > Protocalliphora azurea. Next base: position 89,239,475 of record OW026519.1, on the reverse strand, counting down.
TACTTTATATCTTATACTTTTTATGCCTTATACCTTGTACTTTATAATCTATAATTTATGATATATATTTTATATTCTATACTGTTTACTCTATACTTTGTACTTTATACTTTATATCTTATACTTTTTATACCTTATACTTTATACCATATAATTTATACTCTTTACTTTATACTTTATATTTTTTACTTTATACCCTATACTTTACACCTTCTTCCTTATACTCTATACTATGTACTATTTCATATCTTATACATTATACTCTATACTTTATACCTTATATTCTTTATACCTTATACATTATGCGTTATACCTTATAATTTATACTCTATACCTTATACCTTAAATATTATACTCAACACTTTATACACTATACTTAATACCCTATACTTTATAATCTATACTTTATAATCTATATTTTATTCATAATATTTTATACATTATCTTTTATGCCTTTTACCTTATACTCTATACTTCATAACCTATACTTTACATTTTATTCTTTATACTTAATACTATATTTATTAATATTATATTTTATACTCAGTATCTTATATCTTATACTTTATACTCTATAATTTAGATTGATTGATAATTTATACCTTATACTTTATAATCTATACTTTATTCATAATTCTTTATGTCTTATATCTTATATCTTATACTTTATACTCTATACTTTGCACCTTATACTTTATACCTTATACATTATACTCTATGCTTCATACCTTATAAAGTTGTGAAAAAGTCACTAATAGAAAATCTAATGATCTACTCCAATTATCATTTAAGCTACAGTATACCATGAATATAATATTCCCCAGAGAATATGAACGTGTAAAGACATTTGATTGGTTGGATAAGAACCAATTGACTATGACGAGAATGTTTTATACCAGCAAAAGAGATAGAACGAGATGTTATTTTTGTGTGTTGAGAACATGTTGATCTGCCTATATCTGAGCATCTGCGCTGATCATCAAATTGTCCTCTATTAAGAAGACGTGGTATCAACAATATATCAATACATTTTGAGTATTTGAAAAAAGTCTTACTACCAACTAGCTATGATACATATGGTCTAAGTAAAGGTATTGAAAAGAATTACAATGATTTTCCTGAGGGTATAATCCTATCTGAAAAACAAATTTTATTACCATCACCAGCAAATATAATATTAGTACTAAAAATCAAAATCTCAATTCATATCATCCGGAATATGTGGAATATGAAATTGAATCACCACACCTAATTATATTTACTGCTGTGTCCAGAAAGTCTAAAAGAACTCCATACCAATTAATAGATTTTGAAAAATACATGTTTATAATTATTTTTTTTTCAATTCATATTGTTCTTACTTGTTTGTATATTCTTTATTTTTACATAAATATCTTTAATATTTTCTGTTAATTTTTTTCTTTTATACAAAATCTTTCGATTTCATAGTATGAATTATATTCTATCCCATATATGTGATTATTTAATAAAAGTTCATTATTTCTTTACTATCAATATTTCTTATAAATGATGAAATTAAAACATTAAACATTTTAAATTTACACTAAATGCCATGTTTTATTTTATTTTTTATTTTTATAATAGATACATACATATAAACACATTTTTTTTTTTTTTTTTTTTTTTTTCATTATTTTATATTCAGTATTCATTTGTATCACAAATTTAATTACGTTTACATCTCTTTCTAAACATAATATATTTTATAGTGGAGAATTAGACAAAGTTATGAACATATCTGGTAAAATTCAGTATATTATCAATAAATTAAAGGTCTTTTTTTTAGTTTAGTTTGGAAATACGTTGTTGCTTGGAATCAGATAATAAAATATAAATGGTGTATTAAAATTTATATCAGTAAGAAATATATTCAATCATTATAACAAACCTTCACATCTAAATATTTCAAAAGTCACACTTAATTTTAATTACAATTAATTTCAATTATTTTAATATTTTTGTCTTTTGCAAACATACATTTACATTATTTTTCATCATTCCCTTAGACATCTAAAAGTACAGGGATGAAATATTATCCATAGACTTACTCTTACAATATATATTCTTAATGAAAATAGAACATAAAACTAGAATACAAATCGAAATAACAAAAAGTGATATGTCTCCTGGCATAGTTTTAACCTTTAAATTCTTTATCAGTATGTGGTTTCTCAATATGTTTGATATTGTTTAAAATGTTTATAGTAACTGGTTTTACAACTCTAATATTTATTTTATTGTAATCTATCAGCCATGACGATGTTTGAATAGATGATTTTTGTTTTGAAGTAAAATATGCCGAAGAATATAAGGTGATTCCTTCATGTTCAGCAACACATCCTGATTGTAAAGTTAACAAACCTTTTGAAGGTAGCATTATCGAACTGCGATTATGATTATCACAGTCTACCCTTAGTGTAAATGTATCAGAAACAGCAAATAACCACTGATTTTCTGTTGATAATTTAATCCAAACACTTTTCTTTTCAACTTCTTTAAAATTACATTCAGCATGCCTCGACTGTTTTAGTGCTGAAATTTCACATGTTCGTTCAACAGCTGATTTCCATGAAAAATTATTTCTACAATTAAATTGGTCATCATTGTTTTTAGTACATGCATTAAGTTGTAATTGAGACATCAAAAAATACAAATTATTTGCAAAGTTATACACTATGTAATCATCATCTACCAAAGATATCACTGTACTATTGTCTACTTTAACTGGTAGTTGAATTATTTTGTAAACTTCAGAGCTATGATTGGTAACTAATGGTATTTCAGCTTGTATTATAAATCGATTTTCTATCATAAATCCATTTACTTTAATAGAGTTAAAAATTTTCTTAAATTTAGTATCGGTGAGTTGTCCAGGAAAAATCAAATCATTTGGTAAGAATTATTCAATATGTAATAACTCGTCTTGTAATTGGTTAAATGTAAGAAGATCTGGATTAACATTTCCATGATTTATGTCAATTAATAGATTTGTAAAGGATGATTGAACTTTATTACAGTTATCTACTATTAAATGTAGTTGTCCTATCATAACTTGAAACAACCATTCTGCATTTGTTCTATTTTTATCTTCATCGATATTAATCAGCTTCAGTAGTTCATAAATTTTATTAAAGCTTGCATTTAATTCGTTACTAGTGTTTTTAATATGTTCTTTGTAGAATCTAAAACTGATATTTGTTGAATCATAAGCTCATTCAAATCTTGCTGGTTGTTAAAATAGTTTTTTATTTTTGTTTGCAGAGTTTGTTGATCTTTGTTAGTCACGTCTACTGAGAACATTTTCGATTTTAGAAATAAATTGTCTTGCTGCAATGAATAATATATTTTATCGAACCTTCGTTTCAGCAATTCACATATCTCTCTTTACCATATTTATTAATTAATAATTCATTTTGTATAACTTCTGTCATGATTTTTATTTTCTTAAGTTCATCGTGAAATTCATAGAAGTCATAGTAAATAAATAGATTTCATCTTGAATTAATCATGTTTATTGATCCTATATTATCAAAATATAATGCAGTATTTGATGGTATTTCTTGAACTTTAATATTATTATTATATTCTAACAATGCAGCATTTAGTCTTACAGTTGTCACGAGATGTGTCAAAAAGCGAAGTAAGTTATAATTTATAAAATTCATAATATTTAGGTGTTGTTTATTTATTAAGCTTGATGTCTTATGTTTATATCTTTACTTTTGGAATATGCTATATCGTGATCTTTGCATGCAGCGTCCAAAAGGTTAATTCCTTTATCTCCTTTATAACTGATAACGAACTGGTTCTAACCTGCTTTATAACAGATAACGAACTGATTCTGATCTGTTTTATAACTGCTAACCAACTGGTTCTGATCTGCTTTATAACTGATTACGAACTGGTTCTGATCTGCTTTATATCTTTCATCACTTATTTACAATTGAATAAAATTATCGAATCCCTTTCTATATCGACCTTAATTAACTAGATCATCCTTACTAACAACAAAACATGTAGATTTTATTATTAACCAACTGTGTTGTAGGAATTAATTCTAATTTCATTTTCATGGCTTTTATATCTCGGATTTGGATTACTAGTGCGTGGACTTCGCATGTAATATTTATCCATAATCTTCGTAATATATTTCTTTTCCTCATTTAAATGAAAGCAGCGGCATGAAACTGCATTTCCATATCTTCTTTTGAACGATTGAATTTTCTGTAAAGATTCTTAAAAAATCATGTTCTCAAAACTCAACAAAAATACACCAATATCAAATATCTTGTAAGCTTCAGATCACTTAAATCACTATAAGCAAAAGCTAAAAAGTGAACCATCCCTAACACCATAGTAAATAAATGATTTTTTCTTTTTTAATTTTATGTAGATAATTATTAACTTTAATATGAAAAAAAAAATATGTATCGTTCAAAGATTCCATTTATACCTTTAAAATTACAGGAGATGAAATATTAGCCATAGACGTACTATTACAATATTTATTCTTAATGTAAATAGAACATAAAACTAGAATACAAATCGAAATAACAAAAAGTGATATGTCTCCTGACACAGTTTTAATCTTTAAATTCTTTAACTCAGTTTTAATTATATCAACATCAATATGTAGTTTATCAATATATTTGCTATTGTTTAAAATGTTTACAGTAACTGGTTTTATAACTCTAATATTAATTTTATTGTAATCTATCAATTTCAAGTGGTGGTTGTAAATCTCCAAAACTGTCAAAATATTCCTTATAGTTGTGATTTTTATAATATGCTACCCAATGTGTTCCAGATCCATGTTCATCATCTAAATTAACAATACCACATTCTTGAGTAAGTGGTTTTTTTAGGTAAACCATCACACATGAAAACACCTCTAAAATATCTGAGTTGTCTTCCACATTTCTGTAGATCTATATCAGTTAGGGGACGATTGGGTAGATTTTTTAAAAGTTTTTTGAATTTGGTCTATAATACAATCCATATCCAGTTTTATAAGGTTTAAGATATAAACCTTTTCCCATAGCTATTGCTTCCATATTTTTATTATAACGTGTAGCTTCTGCTAGTTGTTCTTTTCCATTCTTTATACTGTTCACAGCTTTAACTATAGCTGATCCACCTGTAGCTAAACCTCCCAAAGCTGATAATGCTGTTAAAACAGGAATTAGTGGTAGAAATCCACCAATTTTAGGTACTGGAATTACTCTTGGTATTTTTATATTAGCTCTCCTTTTGCTTTTAAAATTATTATGAATGACTGGTTTTTCTTTTTTCAAAAGTTTTAAGGTATTTCTAACAGTGTTGGTAAATAATTTTCTATTACAAACTTTTCTCATTCTTTTTTTTCATTTTTTTTCTCGATTTACGATGTTTTTTAATATTTTTAATATTCTTCATACCTAATCCAAATTTCACTTTTGTCTTCATTGCATTCGTAACAAACCAAGCATTAGCTCGTTCTTTAAAATCACTATCTTTAGATTTTACTCGTTGTCAAGCTTTTCCAGCTAATATTTGATCAGCTTGATGTCGGCTATTTAAATCTTTTGATTGTGAGTATGCAATATCGTGTTCTTTACATGCAGCGTCTAATAAATTTATTCCTTTATCTCCTCTTGCTAAGCGTTCTTTAAGTTTTGTACCAGATCCACAGAATTGATAACCAGGTAATAATACAGTATTTGATGGTATTTCTTGAACTCTAATATTAGTATTATAATTTGAAAATGCAGCATTTAGTCTTACAGTTGTCACGAGATGTGTCAAAAAGCAAAGTAAGTTATAATTTATTAAATTCATAATATTTAGGTGTTGTTTATTTATTAAGCTTGATGTCTTATGTTTATATCTTTACTTTTGGAATATGCTATATCGTAATCTTCGCATGCAACATTCAAAGGTTAATTCCTTTATCTACTCGTTCCAAATTGTTTTTATAATTTTTATCCAGGACCGCAAAATTTATAACCAGGAAGATGTATTTTGTGTGAGTAGACATAAAAATGTTAATTCTTTCTATTTACGTCAAACTTATACAAGAATCCCAAAACATTTAGTTATATATAATGCTAATAAGATTATTGTATTTAAGCAAGTGAGACATATATATGGAGATCATGTGTTATGAATTATGAAAAGTTTCATAAAATCTGTCGAGAATGATGGAAGACAAGTATAGATTTCTGGTTGTAAGTAAAGATGATGATTTAAATAAATATTTAATTATCAGTATATTATTAGATATTAAACGTATTAGATCAGTATACACTACATCGATCTGATATCAGACCTGATATCAGCCCTGATATCTGATATCAGCCCTGATATCTGATATCAGCCCTGATATCTGATATCAGCCCTGATATCTGATACCAGACCTGATATCTGATATCAGCCCTGATATCTGATATCAGCCCTGATAGCTGATATTAGATATCAGGTCTGGTATCAGCTATCAGCCCTGATATCTGATATCAGGGCTGATATCAGCTATCAGGGCTGGTATCAGATACCAGACCTGATATCTAATATCAGCTATCAGGGCTGATATCAGATATCAGGGCTGATATCAGATATCAGGTCTGGTATCAGATATCAGGGCTGATATCAGATATCAGGGCTGATATCAGATATCAGGGCTGATATCAGATATCAGGGCTGATATCAGGTCTGATATCAGATCGATGTAGTGTATACTGATCTAATACGTTTAATATCTAATAATATACTGATAATTAAATATTTATTTAAATCATCATCTTTACTTACAACCAGAAATCTATACTTGTCTTCCATCATTCTCGACAGATTTTATGAAACTTTTCATAATTCATAACACATGATCTCCATATATATGTCTCACTTGCTTAAATACAATAATCTTATTAGCATTATATATAACTAAATGTTTTGGGATTCTTGTATAAGTTTGACGTAAATAGAAAGAATTAACATTTTTATGTCTACTCACACAAAATACATCTTCCTGGTTATAAATTTTGCGGTCCTGGATAAAAATTATAAAAACAATTTGGAACGAGTAGATAAAGGAATTAACCTTTGAATGTTGCATGCGAAGATTACGATATAGCATATTCCAAAAGTAAAGATATAAACATAAGACATCAAGCTTAATAAATAAACAACACCTAAATATTATGAATTTAATAAATTATAACTTACTTTGCTTTTTGACACATCTCGTGACAACTGTAAGACTAAATGCTGCATTTTCAAATTATAATACTAATATTAGAGTTCAAGAAATACCATCAAATACTGTATTATTACCTGGTTATCAATTCTGTGGATCTGGTACAAAACTTAAAGAACGCTTAGCAAGAGGAGATAAAGGAATAAATTTATTAGACGCTGCATGTAAAGAACACGATATTGCATACTCACAATCAAAAGATTTAAATAGCCGACATCAAGCTGATCAAATATTAGCTGGAAAAGCTTGACAACGAGTAAAATCTAAAGATAGTGATTTTAAAGAACGAGCTAATGCTTGGTTTGTTACGAATGCAATGAAGACAAAAGTGAAATTTGGATTAGGTATGAAGAATATTAAAAATATTAAAAAACATCGTAAATCGAGAAAAAAAATGAAAAAAAAGAATGAGAAAAGTTTGTAATAGAAAATTATTTACCAACACTGTTAGAAATACCTTAAAACTTTTGAAAAAAGAAAAACCAGTCATTCATAATAATTTTAAAAGCAAAAGGAGAGCTAATATAAAAATACCAAGAGTAATTCCAGTACCTAAAATTGGTGGATTTCTACCACTAATTCCTGTTTTAACAGCATTATCAGCTTTGGGAGGTTTAGCTACAGGTGGATCAGCTATAGTTAAAGCTGTGAACAGTATAAAGAATGGAAAAGAACAACTAGCAGAAGCTACACGTTATAATAAAAATATGGAAGCAATAGCTATGGGAAAAGGTTTATATCTTAAACCTTATAAAACTGGATATGGATTGTATTATAGACCAAATTCAAAAAACTTTTAAAAAATCTACCCAATCGTCCCCTAACTGATATAGATCTACAGAAATGTGGAAGACAACTCAGATATTTTAGAGGTGTTTTCATGTGTGATGGTTTACCTAAAAAAACCACTTACTCAAGAATGTGGTATTGTTAATTTAGATGATGAACATGGATCTGGAACACATTGGGTAGCATATTATAAAAATCACAACTATAAGGAATATTTTGACAGTTTTGGAGATTTACAACCACCACTTGAAATTGATAGATTACAATAAAATTAATATTAGAGTTATAAAACCAGTTACTGTAAACATTTTAAACAATAGCAAATATATTGATAAACTACATATTGATGTTGATATAATTAAAACTGAGTTAAAGAATTTAAAGATTAAAACTGTGTCAGGAGACATATCACTTTTTGTTATTTCGATTTGTATTCTAGTTTTATGTTCTATTTACATTAAGAATAAATATTGTAATAGTACGTCTATGGCTAATATTTCATCTCCTGTAATTTTAAAGGTATAAATGGAATCTTTGAACGATACATATTTTTTTTTTCATATTAAAGTTAATAATTATCTACATAAAATTAAAAAAGAAAAAATCATTTATTTACTATGGTGTTAGGGATGGTTCACTTTTTAGCTTTTGCTTATAGTGATTTAAGTGATCTGAAGCTTACAAGATATTTGATATTGGTGTATTTTTGTTGAGTTTTGAGAACATGATTTTTTAAGAATCTTTACAGAAAATTCAATCGTTCAAAAGAAGATATGGAAATGCAGTTTCATGCCGCTGCTTTCATTTAAATGAGGAAAAGAAATATATTACGAAGATTATGGATAAATATTACATGCGAAGTCCACGCACTAGTAATCCAAATCCGAGATATAAAAGCCATGAAAATGAAATTAGAATTAATTCCTACAACACAGTTGGTTAATAATAAAATCTACATGTTTTGTTGTTAGTAAGGATGATCTAGTTAATTAAGGTCGATATAGAAAGGGATTCGATAATTTTATTCAATTGTAAATAAGTGATGAAAGATATAAAGCAGATCAGAACCAGTTCGTAATCAGTTATAAAGCAGATCAGAACCAGTTGGTTAGCAGTTATAAAACAGATCAGAATCAGTTCGTTATCTGTTATAAAGCAGGTTAGAACCAGTTCGTTATCAGTTATAAAGGAGATAAAGGAATTAACCTTTTGGACGCTGCATGCAAAGATCACGATATAGCATATTCCAAAAGTAAAGATATAAACATAAGACATCAAGCTTAATAAATAAACAACACCTAAATATTATGAATTTTATAAATTATAACTTACTTCGCTTTTTGACACATCTCGTGACAACTGTAAGACTAAATGCTGCATTGTTAGAATATAATAATAATATTAAAGTTCAAGAAATACCATCAAATACTGCATTATATTTTGATAATATAGGATCAATAAACATGATTAATTCAAGATGAAATCTATTTATTTACTATGACTTCTATGAATTTCACGATGAACTTAAGAAAATAAAAATCATGACAGAAGTTATACAAAATGAATTATTAATTAATAAATATGGTAAAGAGAGATATGTGAATTGCTGAAACGAAGGTTCGATAAAATATATTATTCATTGCAGCAAGACAATTTATTTCTAAAATCGAAAATGTTCTCAGTAGACGTGACTAACAAAGATCAACAAACTCTGCAAACAAAAATAAAAAACTATTTTAACAACCAGCAAGATTTGAATGAGCTTATGATTCAACAAATATCAGTTTTAGATTCTACAAAGAACATATTAAAAACACTAGTAACGAATTAAATGCAAGCTTTAATAAAATTTATGAACTACTGAAGCTGATTAATATCGATGAAGATAAAAATAGAACAAATGCAGAATGGTTGTTTCAAGTTATGATAGGACAACTACATTTAATAGTAGATAACTGTAATAAAGTTCAATCATCCTTTACAAATCTATTAATTGACATAAATCATGGAAATGTTAATCCAGATCTTCTTACATTTAACCAATTACAAGACGAGTTATTACATATTGAATAATTCTTACCAAATGATTTGATTTTTCCTGGACAACTCACCGATACTAAATTTAAGAAAATTTTTAACTCTATTAAAGTAAATGGATTTATGATAGAAAATCGATTTATAATACAAGCTGAAATACCATTAGTTACCAATCATAGCTCTGAAGTTTACAAAATAATTCAACTACCAGTTAAAGTAGACAATAGTACAGTGATATCTTTGGTAGATGATGATTACATAGTGTATAACTTTGCAAATAATTTGTATTTTTTGATGTCTCAATTACAACTTAATGCATGTACTAAAAACAATGATGACCAATTTAATTGTAGAAATAATTTTTCATGGAAATCAGCTGTTGAACGAACATGTGAAATTTCAGCACTAAAACAGTCGAGGCATGCTGAATGTAATTTTAAAGAAGTTGAAAAGAAAAGTGTTTGGATTAAATTATCAACAGAAAATCAGTGGTTATTTGCTGTTTCTGATACATTTACACTAAGGGTAGACTGTGATAATCATAATCGCAGTTCGATAATGCTACCTTCAAAAGGTTTGTTAACTTTACAATCAGGATGTGTTGCTGAACATGAAGGAATCACCTTATATTCTTCGGCATATTTTACTTCAAAACAAAAATCATCTATTCAAACATCGTCATGGCTGATAGATTACAATAAAATAAATATTAGAGTTGTAAAACCAGTTACTATAAACATTTTAAACAATATCAAACATATTGAGAAACCACATACTGATAAAGAATTTAAAGGTTAAAACTATGCCAGGAGACATATCACTTTTTGTTATTTCGATTTGTATTCTAGTTTTATGTTCTATTTTCATTAAGAATATATATTGTAAGAGTAAGTCTATGGATAATATTTCATCCCTGTACTTTTAGATGTCTAAGGGAATGATGAAAAATAATGTAAATGTATGTTTGCAAAAGACAAAAATATTAAAATAATTGAAATTAATTGTAATTAAAATTAAGTGTGACTTTTGAAATATTTAGATGTGAAGGTTTGTTATAATGATTGAATATATTTCTTACTGATATAAATTTTAATACACCATTTATATTTTATTATCTGATTCCAAGCAACAACGTATTTCCAAACTAAACTAAAAAAAAGACCTTTAATTTATTGATAATATACTGAATTTTACCAGATATGTTCATAACTTTGTCTAATTCTCCACTATAAAATATATTATGTTTAGAAAGAGATGTAAACGTAATTAAATTTGTGATACAAATGAATACTGAATATAAAATAATGAAAAAAAAAAAAAAAAAAAAAATGTGTTTATATGTATGTATCTATTATAAAAATAAAAAATAAAATAAAACATGGCATTTAGTGTAAATTTAAAATGTTTAATGTTTTAATTTCATCATTTATAAGAAATATTGATAGTAAAGAAATAATGAACTTTTATTAAATAATCACATATATGGGATAGAATATAATTCATACTATGAAATCGAAAGATTTTGTATAAAAGAAAAAAATTAACAGAAAATATTAAAGATATTTATGTAAAAATAAAGAATATACAAACAAGTAAGAACAATATGAATTGAAAAAAAAATAATTATAAACATGTATTTTTCAAAATCTATTAATTGGTATGGAGTTCTTTTAGACTTTCTGGACACAGCAGTAAATATAATTAGGTGTGGTGATTCAATTTCATATTCCACATATTCCGGATGATATGAATTGAGATTTTGATTTTTAGTACTAATATTATATTTGCTGGTGATGGTAATAAAATTTGTTTTTCAGATAGGATTATACCCTCAGGAAAATCATTGTAATTCTTTTCAATACCTTTACTTAGACCATATGTATCATAGCTAGTTGGTAGTAAGACTTTTTTCAAATACTCAAAATGTATTGATATATTGTTGATACCACGTCTTCTTAATAGAGGACAATTTGATGATCAGCGCAGATGCTCAGATATAGGCAGATCAACATGTTCTCAACACACAAAAATAACATCTCGTTCTATCTCTTTTGCTGGTATAAAACATTCTCGTCATAGTCAATTGGTTCTTATCCAACCAATCAAATGTCTTTACACGTTCATATTCTCTGGGGAATATTATATTCATGGTATACTGTAGCTTAAATGATAATTGGAGTAGATCATTAGATTTTCTATTAGTGACTTTTTCACAACTTTATAAGGTATGAAGCATAGAGTATAATGTATAAGGTATAAAGTATAAGGTGCAAAGTATAGAGTATAAAGTATAAGATATAAGATATAAGACATAAAGAATTATGAATAAAGTATAGATTATAAAGTATAAGGTATAAATTATCAATCAATCTAAATTATAGAGTATAAAGTATAAGATATAAGATACTGAGTATAAAATATAATATTAATAAATATAGTATTAAGTATAAAGAATAAAATGTAAAGTATAGGTTATGAAGTATAGAGTATAAGGTAAAAGGCATAAAAGATAATGTATAAAATATTATGAATAAAATATAGATTATAAAGTATAGATTATAAAGTATAGGGTATTAAGTATAGTGTATAAAGTGTTGAGTATAATATTTAAGGTATAAGGTATAGAGTATAAATTATAAGGTATAACGCATAATGTATAAGGTATAAAGAATATAAGGTATAAAGTATAGAGTATAATGTATAAGATATGAAATAGTACATAGTATAGAGTATAAGGAAGAAGGTGTAAAGTATAGGGTATAAAGTAAAAAATATAAAGTATAAAGTAAAGAGTATAAATTATATGGTATAAAGTATAAGGTATAAAAAGTATAAGATATAAAGTATAAAGTACAAAGTATAGAGTAAACAGTATAGAATATAAAATATATATCATAAATTATAGATTATAAAGTACAAGGTATAAGGCATAAAAAGTATAAGATATAAAGTATAAGGTATAAAGTATAGATTAAACAGTATAGAATATAAAATATATATCATAAATTATAGATTATAAAGTACAAGGTATAAGGCATAAAGAATAATGTACAAAGTGTAGGGCTTAAAATATATGTTATAGGGTATAAATAATATAATGTATAAAGTATAGAGTAAAGGTATCAGGTATATACTATAGAGAATAATGTGTAAGGTATAAATTATAAGACATAAAGTATAGAGTATGTATAAAATGTAAAGAATAAACTGCTATGATAATAGTTTACAATGCAATCGGTGAAAATATGAATATATTTAGCCATAGATTCAATGAACTCTATCGTAATTGTGAAGACCGCAAAGTAGGGAATAGGTCTTGTTTCTGGTACGGAATTTGTAGACGAATATGAAAATATGGAGTTAATTACCTCTGTTCATGGAAAACATTTTATCAACTGCCCTACGATATGCAACATTTGCGATTGTAGATCAAACATTTTGTGTGATTGTATTAAATTTGAATTAAAAAAAAGATAATGTAATACATCTAATAGAAACATATTACAAATTTTTTATCAATAAAATAAATAAATGAAACTAAAACTCATTGTCTTTTTTTTTAAGTTACAAAACTCTTTCTGCAAATGCTAATCATTTCTCTTACAAACACATTATTAACCAGGGATGCAAAACATAAACAACATACATTTCAATCATACTGATCTTTAAAAACATAACAGGCAAGCATTTTCTTTCTACACTAAAACTGGGTTTCTTCTATCATCCACAAAATCAAAACTCAAAACCTAACACACACAAATCTATCTGGCAACACTGTCTCACACCAAATAACTATTCCATCTCTCTCATGTCTCACAACCCACACTTCCTCTCTCTCTCACAACAAATACAAATATTTTAGGTTGCAAAATCCCATCCAAAAAGATCTATAGATAGTAAACAATCATAGAAAAATTAACACAACAAAACACCAACAAAAATATAAATATCTATCTCCGCCATAGCCAACATAAAACCAACCATCAATCACGAACGAGGAAAATACTCATTTCAATCATATTGATCTTTGAAAATAAAACAGATAGCTATTTTCTATCTGGTTTTCTTCCATCACACACAAAATCAATCCTCAAAAACTTAACACACATACTAATCTATCTGACAACACCCTCAAAACCTTAACACACACAAATCCACCTGACAACACTCTTTCACACCAAATAAATATTCCCTCTCACTCTCACACCAACTAACTATTCTCTCTCTCTCTCACTCTCACAACCCACACTTCCTCTCCCTCTCACTCTCACAAGCTACTTTTCCCCTCTCTCTCACTCTCACACCAACTAACTATTCCCTCTAACTCACAACCCACACTTCCCTTCTTTATCTACTTAAAGCTTGCTTCTGATAGCAAATATATTGATAAACTACATATTGATGTTGATATAATTAAAACTGAGTTAAAGAATTTAAAGATTAAAACTGTGTCAGGAGACATATCACTTTTTGTTATTTCGATTTGTATTCTAGTTTTATGTTCTATTTACATTAAGAATAAATATTGTAATAGTACGTCTATGGCTAATATTTCATCTCCTGTAATTTTAAAGGTATAAATGGAATCTTTGAACGATACATATTTTTTTTTTCATATTAAAGTTAATAATTATCTACATAAAATTAAAAAAGAAAAAATCATTTATTTACTATGGTGTTAGGGATGGTTCACTTTTTAGCTTTTGCTTATAGTGATTTAAGTGATCTGAAGCTTACAAGATATTTGATATTGGTGTATTTTTGTTGAGTTTTGAGAACATGATTTTTTAAGAATCTTTACAGAAAATTCAATCGTTCAAAAGAAGATATGGAAATGCAGTTTCATGCCGCTGCTTTCATTTAAATGAGGAAAAGAAATATATTACGAAGATTATGGATAAATATTACATGCGAAGTCCACGCACTAGTAATCCAAATCCGAGATATAAAAGCCATGAAAATGAAATTAGAATTAATTCCTACAACACAGTTGGTTAATAATAAAATCTACATGTTTTGTTGTTAGTAAGGATGATCTAGTTAATTAAGGTCGATATAGAAAGGGATTCGATAATTTTATTCAATTGTAAATAAGTGATGAAAGATATAAAGCAGATCAGAACCAGTTCGTAATCAGTTATAAAGCAGATCAGAACCAGTTGGTTAGCAGTTATAAAACAGATCAGAATCAGTTCGTTATCTGTTATAAAGCAGGTTAGAACCAGTTCGTTATCAGTTATAAAGGAGATAAAGGAATTAACCTTTTGGACGCTGCATGCAAAGATCACGATATAGCATATTCCAAAAGTAAAGATATAAACATAAGACATCAAGCTTAATAAATAAACAACACCTAAATATTATGAATTTTATAAATTATAACTTACTTCGCTTTTTGACACATCTCGTGACAACTGTAAGACTAAATGCTGCATTGTTAGAATATAATAATAATATTAAAGTTCAAGAAATACCATCAAATACTGCATTATATTTTGATAATATAGGATCAATAAACATGATTAATTCAAGATGAAATCTATTTATTTACTATGACTTCTATGAATTTCACGATGAACTTAAGAAAATAAAAATCATGACAGAAGTTATACAAAATGAATTATTAATTAATAAATATGGTAAAGAGAGATATGTGAATTGCTGAAACGAAGGTTCGATAAAATATATTATTCATTGCAGCAAGACAATTTATTTCTAAAATCGAAAATGTTCTCAGTAGACGTGACTAACAAAGATCAACAAACTCTGCAAACAAAAATAAAAAACTATTTTAACAACCAGCAAGATTTGAATGAGCTTATGATTCAACAAATATCAGTTTTAGATTCTACAAAGAACATATTAAAAACACTAGTAACGAATTAAATGCAAGCTTTAATAAAATTTATGAACTACTGAAGCTGATTAATATCGATGAAGATAAAAATAGAACAAATGCAGAATGGTTGTTTCAAGTTATGATAGGACAACTACATTTAATAGTAGATAACTGTAATAAAGTTCAATCATCCTTTACAAATCTATTAATTGACATAAATCATGGAAATGTTAATCCAGATCTTCTTACATTTAACCAATTACAAGACGAGTTATTACATATTGAATAATTCTTACCAAATGATTTGATTTTTCCTGGACAACTCACCGATACTAAATTTAAGAAAATTTTTAACTCTATTAAAGTAAATGGATTTATGATAGAAAATCGATTTATAATACAAGCTGAAATACCATTAGTTACCAATCATAGCTCTGAAGTTTACAAAATAATTCAACTACCAGTTAAAGTAGACAATAGTACAGTGATATCTTTGGTAGATGATGATTACATAGTGTATAACTTTGCAAATAATTTGTATTTTTTGATGTCTCAATTACAACTTAATGCATGTACTAAAAACAATGATGACCAATTTAATTGTAGAAATAATTTTTCATGGAAATCAGCTGTTGAACGAACATGTGAAATTTCAGCACTAAAACAGTCGAGGCATGCTGAATGTAATTTTAAAGAAGTTGAAAAGAAAAGTGTTTGGATTAAATTATCAACAGAAAATCAGTGGTTATTTGCTGTTTCTGATACATTTACACTAAGGGTAGACTGTGATAATCATAATCGCAGTTCGATAATGCTACCTTCAAAAGGTTTGTTAACTTTACAATCAGGATGTGTTGCTGAACATGAAGGAATCACCTTATATTCTTCGGCATATTTTACTTCAAAACAAAAATCATCTATTCAAACATCGTCATGGCTGATAGATTACAATAAAATAAATATTAGAGTTGTAAAACCAGTTGCTATAAACATTTTAAACAATATCAAACATATTGAGAAACCACATACTGATAAAGAATTTAAAGGTTAAAACTATGCCAGGAGACATATCACTTTTTGTTATTTCGATTTGTATTCTAGTTTTATGTTCTATTTTCATTAAGAATATATATTGTAAGAGTAAGTCTATGGATAATATTTCATCCCTGTACTTTTAGATGTCTAAGGGAATGATGAAAAATAATGTAAATGTATGTTTGCAAAAGACAAAAATATTAAAATAATTGAAATTAATTGTAATTAAAATTAAGTGTGACTTTTGAAATATTTAGATGTGAAGGTTTGTTATAATGATTGAATATATTTCTTACTGATATAAATTTTAATACACCATTTATATTTTATTATCTGATTCCAAGCAACAACGTATTTCCAAACTAAACTAAAAAAAAGACCTTTAATTTATTGATAATATACTGAATTTTACCAGATATGTTCATAACTTTGTCTAATTCTCCACTATAAAATATATTATGTTTAGAAAGAGATGTAAACGTAATTAAATTTGTGATACAAATGAATACTGAATATAAAATAATGAAAAAAAAAAAAAAAAAAAAAATGTGTTTATATGTATGTATCTATTATAAAAATAAAAAATAAAATAAAACATGGCATTTAGTGTAAATTTAAAATGTTTAATGTTTTAATTTCATCATTTATAAGAAATATTGATAGTAAAGAAATAATGAACTTTTATTAAATAATCACATATATGGGATAGAATATAATTCATACTATGAAATCGAAAGATTTTGTATAAAAGAAAAAAATTAACAGAAAATATTAAAGATATTTATGTAAAAATAAAGAATATACAAACAAGTAAGAACAATATGAATTGAAAAAAAAATAATTATAAACATGTATTTTTCAAAATCTATTAATTGGTATGGAGTTCTTTTAGACTTTCTGGACACAGCAGTAAATATAATTAGGTGTGGTGATTCAATTTCATATTCCACATATTCCGGATGATATGAATTGAGATTTTGATTTTTAGTACTAATATTATATTTGCTGGTGATGGTAATAAAATTTGTTTTTCAGATAGGATTATACCCTCAGGAAAATCATTGTAATTCTTTTCAATACCTTTACTTAGACCATATGTATCATAGCTAGTTGGTAGTAAGACTTTTTTCAAATACTCAAAATGTATTGATATATTGTTGATACCACGTCTTCTTAATAGAGGACAATTTGATGATCAGCGCAGATGCTCAGATATAGGCAGATCAACATGTTCTCAACACACAAAAATAACATCTCGTTCTATCTCTTTTGCTGGTATAAAACATTCTCGTCATAGTCAATTGGTTCTTATCCAACCAATCAAATGTCTTTACACGTTCATATTCTCTGGGGAATATTATATTCATGGTATACTGTAGCTTAAATGATAATTGGAGTAGATCATTAGATTTTCTATTAGTGACTTTTTCACAACTTTATAAGGTATGAAGCATAGAGTATAATGTATAAGGTATAAAGTATAAGGTGCAAAGTATAGAGTATAAAGTATAAGATATAAGATATAAGACATAAAGAATTATGAATAAAGTATAGATTATAAAGTATAAGGTATAAATTATCAATCAATCTAAATTATAGAGTATAAAGTATAAGATATAAGATACTGAGTATAAAATATAATATTAATAAATATAGTATTAAGTATAAAGAATAAAATGTAAAGTATAGGTTATGAAGTATAGAGTATAAGGTAAAAGGCATAAAAGATAATGTATAAAATATTATGAATAAAATATAGATTATAAAGTATAGATTATAAAGTATAGGGTATTAAGTATAGTGTATAAAGTGTTGAGTATAATATTTAAGGTATAAGGTATAGAGTATAAATTATAAGGTATAACGCATAATGTATAAGGTATAAAGAATATAAGGTATAAAGTATAGAGTATAATGTATAAGATATGAAATAGTACATAGTATAGAGTATAAGGAAGAAGGTGTAAAGTATAGGGTATAAAGTAAAAAATATAAAGTATAAAGTAAAGAGTATAAATTATATGGTATAAAGTATAAGGTATAAAAAGTATAAGATATAAAGTATAAAGTACAAAGTATAGAGTAAACAGTATAGAATATAAAATATATATCATAAATTATAGATTATAAAGTACAAGGTATAAGGCATAAAAAGTATAAGATATAAAGTATAAGGTATAAAGTATAGATTAAACAGTATAGAATATAAAATATATATCATAAATTATAGATTATAAAGTACAAGGTATAAGGCATAAAGAATAATGTACAAAGTGTAGGGCTTAAAATATATGTTATAGGGTATAAATAATATAATGTATAAAGTATAGAGTAAAGGTATCAGGTATATACTATAGAGAATAATGTGTAAGGTATAAATTATAAGACATAAAGTATAGAGTATGTATAAAATGTAAAGAATAAACTGCTATGATAATAGTTTACAATGCAATCGGTGAAAATATGAATATATTTAGCCATAGATTCAATGAACTCTATCGTAATTGTGAAGACCGCAAAGTAGGGAATAGGTCTTGTTTCTGGTACGGAATTTGTAGACGAATATGAAAATATGGAGTTAATTACCTCTGTTCATGGAAAACATTTTATCAACTGCCCTACGATATGCAACATTTGCGATTGTAGATCAAACATTTTGTGTGATTGTATTAAATTTGAATTAAAAAAAAGATAATGTAATACATCTAATAGAAACATATTACAAATTTTTTATCAATAAAATAAATAAATGAAACTAAAACTCATTGTCTTTTTTTTTAAGTTACAAAACTCTTTCTGCAAATGCTAATCATTTCTCTTACAAACACATTATTAACCAGGGATGCAAAACATAAACAACATACATTTCAATCATACTGATCTTTAAAAACATAACAGGCAAGCATTTTCTTTCTACACTAAAACTGGGTTTCTTCTATCATCCACAAAATCAAAACTCAAAACCTAACACACACAAATCTATCTGGCAACACTGTCTCACACCAAATAACTATTCCATCTCTCTCATGTCTCACAACCCACACTTCCTCTCTCTCTCACAACAAATACAAATATTTTAGGTTGCAAAATCCCATCCAAAAAGATCTATAGATAGTAAACAATCATAGAAAAATTAACACAACAAAACACCAACAAAAATATAAATATCTATCTCCGCCATAGCCAACATAAAACCAACCATCAATCACGAACGAGGAAAATACTCATTTCAATCATATTGATCTTTGAAAATAAAACAGATAGCTATTTTCTATCTGGTTTTCTTCCATCACACACAAAATCAATCCTCAAAAACTTAACACACATACTAATCTATCTGACAACACCCTCAAAACCTTAACACACACAAATCCACCTGACAACACTCTTTCACACCAAATAAATATTCCCTCTCACTCTCACACCAACTAACTATTCTCTCTCTCTCTCACTCTCACAACCCACACTTCCTCTCCCTCTCACTCTCACAAGCTACTTTTCCCCTCTCTCTCACTCTCACACCAACTAACTATTCCCTCTAACTCACAACCCACACTTCCCTTCTTTATCTACTTAAAGCTTGCTTCTGATAGCAAATATATTGATAAACTACATATTGATGTTGATATAATTAAAACTGAGTTAAAGAATTTAAAGATTAAAACTGTGTCAGGAGACATATCACTTTTTGTTATTTCGATTTGTATTCTAGTTTTATGTTCTATTTACATTAAGAATAAATATTGTAATAGTACGTCTATGGCTAATATTTCATCTCCTGTAATTTTAAAGGTATAAATGGAATCTTTGAACGATACATATTTTTTTTTTCATATTAAAGTTAATAATTATCTACATAAAATTAAAAAAGAAAAAATCATTTATTTACTATGGTGTTAGGGATGGTTCACTTTTTAGCTTTTGCTTATAGTGATTTAAGTGATCTGAAGCTTACAAGATATTTGATATTGGTGTATTTTTGTTGAGTTTTGAGAACATGATTTTTTAAGAATCTTTACAGAAAATTCAATCGTTCAAAAGAAGATATGGAAATGCAGTTTCATGCCGCTGCTTTCATTTAAATGAGGAAAAGAAATATATTACGAAGATTATGGATAAATATTACATGCGAAGTCCACGCACTAGTAATCCAAATCCGAGATATAAAAGCCATGAAAATGAAATTAGAATTAATTCCTACAACACAGTTGGTTAATAATAAAATCTACATGTTTTGTTGTTAGTAAGGATGATCTAGTTAATTAAGGTCGATATAGAAAGGGATTCGATAATTTTATTCAATTGTAAATAAGTGATGAAAGATATAAAGCAGATCAGAACCAGTTCGTAATCAGTTATAAAGCAGATCAGAACCAGTTGGTTAGCAGTTATAAAACAGATCAGAATCAGTTCGTTATCTGTTATAAAGCAGGTTAGAACCAGTTCGTTATCAGTTATAAAGGAGATAAAGGAATTAACCTTTTGGACGCTGCATGCAAAGATCACGATATAGCATATTCCAAAAGTAAAGATATAAACATAAGACATCAAGCTTAATAAATAAACAACACCTAAATATTATGAATTTTATAAATTATAACTTACTTCGCTTTTTGACACATCTCGTGACAACTGTAAGACTAAATGCTGCATTGTTAGAATATAATAATAATATTAAAGTTCAAGAAATACCATCAAATACTGCATTATATTTTGATAATATAGGATCAATAAACATGATTAATTCAAGATGAAATCTATTTATTTACTATGACTTCTATGAATTTCACGATGAACTTAAGAAAATAAAAATCATGACAGAAGTTATACAAAATGAATTATTAATTAATAAATATGGTAAAGAGAGATATGTGAATTGCTGAAACGAAGGTTCGATAAAATATATTATTCATTGCAGCAAGACAATTTATTTCTAAAATCGAAAATGTTCTCAGTAGACGTGACTAACAAAGATCAACAAACTCTGCAAACAAAAATAAAAAACTATTTTAACAACCAGCAAGATTTGAATGAGCTTATGATTCAACAAATATCAGTTTTAGATTCTACAAAGAACATATTAAAAACACTAGTAACGAATTAAATGCAAGCTTTAATAAAATTTATGAACTACTGAAGCTGATTAATATCGATGAAGATAAAAATAGAACAAATGCAGAATGGTTGTTTCAAGTTATGATAGGACAACTACATTTAATAGTAGATAACTGTAATAAAGTTCAATCATCCTTTACAAATCTATTAATTGACATAAATCATGGAAATGTTAATCCAGATCTTCTTACATTTAACCAATTACAAGACGAGTTATTACATATTGAATAATTCTTACCAAATGATTTGATTTTTCCTGGACAACTCACCGATACTAAATTTAAGAAAATTTTTAACTCTATTAAAGTAAATGGATTTATGATAGAAAATCGATTTATAATACAAGCTGAAATACCATTAGTTACCAATCATAGCTCTGAAGTTTACAAAATAATTCAACTACCAGTTAAAGTAGACAATAGTACAGTGATATCTTTGGTAGATGATGATTACATAGTGTATAACTTTGCAAATAATTTGTATTTTTTGATGTCTCAATTACAACTTAATGCATGTACTAAAAACAATGATGACCAATTTAATTGTAGAAATAATTTTTCATGGAAATCAGCTGTTGAACGAACATGTGAAATTTCAGCACTAAAACAGTCGAGGCATGCTGAATGTAATTTTAAAGAAGTTGAAAAGAAAAGTGTTTGGATTAAATTATCAACAGAAAATCAGTGGTTATTTGCTGTTTCTGATACATTTACACTAAGGGTAGACTGTGATAATCATAATCGCAGTTCGATAATGCTACCTTCAAAAGGTTTGTTAACTTTACAATCAGGATGTGTTGCTGAACATGAAGGAATCACCTTATATTCTTCGGCATATTTTACTTCAAAACAAAAATCATCTATTCAAACATCGTCATGGCTGATAGATTACAATAAAATAAATATTAGAGTTGTAAAACCAGTTGCTATAAACATTTTAAACAATATCAAACATATTGAGAAACCACATACTGATAAAGAATTTAAAGGTTAAAACTATGCCAGGAGACATATCACTTTTTGTTATTTCGATTTGTATTCTAGTTTTATGTTCTATTTTCATTAAGAATATATATTGTAAGAGTAAGTCTATGGATAATATTTCATCCCTGTACTTTTAGATGTCTAAGGGAATGATGAAAAATAATGTAAATGTATGTTTGCAAAAGACAAAAATATTAAAATAATTGAAATTAATTGTAATTAAAATTAAGTGTGACTTTTGAAATATTTAGATGTGAAGGTTTGTTATAATGATTGAATATATTTCTTACTGATATAAATTTTAATACACCATTTATATTTTATTATCTGATTCCAAGCAACAACGTATTTCCAAACTAAACTAAAAAAAAGACCTTTAATTTATTGATAATATACTGAATTTTACCAGATATGTTCATAACTTTGTCTAATTCTCCACTATAAAATATATTATGTTTAGAAAGAGATGTAAACGTAATTAAATTTGTGATACAAATGAATACTGAATATAAAATAATGAAAAAAAAAAAAAAAAAAAAAAAATTGTGTTTATATGTATGTATCTATTATAAAAATAAAAAATAAAATAAAACATGGCATTTAGTGTAAATTTAAAATGTTTAATGTTTTAATTTCATCATTTATAAGAAATATTGATAGTAAAGAAATAATGAACTTTTATTAAATAATCACATATATGGGATAGAATATAATTCATACTATGAAATCGAAAGATTTTGTATAAAAGAAAAAAATTAACAGAAAATATTAAAGATATTTATGTAAAAATAAAGAATATACAAACAAGTAAGAACAATATGAATTGAAAAAAAAATAATTATAAACATGTATTTTTCAAAATCTATTAATTGGTATGGAGTTCTTTTAGACTTTCTGGACACAGCAGTAAATATAATTAGGTGTGGTGATTCAATTTCATATTCCACATATTCCGGATGATATGAATTGAGATTTTGATTTTTAGTACTAATATTATATTTGCTGGTGATGGTAATAAAATTTGTTTTTCAGATAGGATTATACCCTCAGGAAAATCATTGTAATTCTTTTCAATACCTTTACTTAGACCATATGTATCATAGCTAGTTGGTAGTAAGACTTTTTTCAAATACTCAAAATGTATTGATATATTGTTGATACCACGTCTTCTTAATAGAGGACAATTTGATGATCAGCGCAGATGCTCAGATATAGGCAGATCAACATGTTCTCAACACACAAAAATAACATCTCGTTCTATCTCTTTTGCTGGTATAAAACATTCTCGTCATAGTCAATTGGTTCTTATCCAACCAATCAAATGTCTTTACACGTTCATATTCTCTGGGGAATATTATATTCATGGTATACTGTAGCTTAAATGATAATTGGAGTAGATCATTAGATTTTCTATTAGTGACTTTTTCACAACTTTATAAGGTATGAAGCATAGAGTATAATGTATAAGGTATAAAGTATAAGGTGCAAAGTATAGAGTATAAAGTATAAGATATAAGATATAAGACATAAAGAATTATGAATAAAGTATAGATTATAAAGTATAAGGTATAAATTATCAATCAATCTAAATTATAGAGTATAAAGTATAAGATATAAGATACTGAGTATAAAATATAATATTAATAAATATAGTATTAAGTATAAAGAATAAAATGTAAAGTATAGGTTATGAAGTATAGAGTATAAGGTAAAAGGCATAAAAGATAATGTATAAAATATTATGAATAAAATATAGATTATAAAGTATAGATTATAAAGTATAGGGTATTAAGTATAGTGTATAAAGTGTTGAGTATAATATTTAAGGTATAAGGTATAGAGTATAAATTATAAGGTATAACGCATAATGTATAAGGTATAAAGAATATAAGGTATAAAGTATAGAGTATAATGTATAAGATATGAAATAGTACATAGTATAGAGTATAAGGAAGAAGGTGTAAAGTATAGGGTATAAAGTAAAAAATATAAAGTATAAAGTAAAGAGTATAAATTATATGGTATAAAGTATAAGGTATAAAAAGTATAAGATATAAAGTATAAAGTACAAAGTATAGAGTAAACAGTATAGAATATAAAATATATATCATAAATTATAGATTATAAAGTACAAGGTATAAGGCATAAAAAGTATAAGATATAAAGTATAAGGTATAAAGTATAGATTAAACAGTATAGAATATAAAATATATATCATAAATTATAGATTATAAAGTACAAGGTATAAGGCATAAAGAATAATGTACAAAGTGTAGGGCTTAAAATATATGTTATAGGGTATAAATAATATAATGTATAAAGTATAGAGTAAAGGTATCAGGTATATACTATAGAGAATAATGTGTAAGGTATAAATTATAAGACATAAAGTATAGAGTATGTATAAAATGTAAAGAATAAACTGCTATGATAATAGTTTACAATGCAATCGGTGAAAATATGAATATATTTAGCCATAGATTCAATGAACTCTATCGTAATTGTGAAGACCGCAAAGTAGGGAATAGGTCTTGTTTCTGGTACGGAATTTGTAGACGAATATGAAAATATGGAGTTAATTACCTCTGTTCATGGAAAACATTTTATCAACTGCCCTACGATATGCAACATTTGCGATTGTAGATCAAACATTTTGTGTGATTGTATTAAATTTGAATTAAAAAAAAGATAATGTAATACATCTAATAGAAACATATTACAAATTTTTTATCAATAAAATAAATAAATGAAACTAAAACTCATTGTCTTTTTTTTTAAGTTACAAAACTCTTTCTGCAAATGCTAATCATTTCTCTTACAAACACATTATTAACCAGGGATGCAAAACATAAACAACATACATTTCAATCATACTGATCTTTAAAAACATAACAGGCAAGCATTTTCTTTCTACACTAAAACTGGGTTTCTTCTATCATCCACAAAATCAAAACTCAAAACCTAACACACACAAATCTATCTGGCAACACTGTCTCACACCAAATAACTATTCCATCTCTCTCATGTCTCACAACCCACACTTCCTCTCTCTCTCACAACAAATACAAATATTTTAGGTTGCAAAATCCCATCCAAAAAGATCTATAGATAGTAAACAATCATAGAAAAATTAACACAACAAAACACCAACAAAAATATAAATATCTATCTCCGCCATAGCCAACATAAAACCAACCATCAATCACGAACGAGGAAAATACTCATTTCAATCATATTGATCTTTGAAAATAAAACAGATAGCTATTTTCTATCTGGTTTTCTTCCATCACACACAAAATCAATCCTCAAAAACTTAACACACATACTAATCTATCTGACAACACCCTCAAAACCTTAACACACACAAATCCACCTGACAACACTCTTTCACACCAAATAAATATTCCCTCTCACTCTCACACCAACTAACTATTCTCTCTCTCTCTCACTCTCACAACCCACACTTCCTCTCCCTCTCACTCTCACAAGCTACTTTTCCCCTCTCTCTCACTCTCACACCAACTAACTATTCCCTCTAACTCACAACCCACACTTCCCTTCTTTATCTACTTAAAGCTTGCTTCTGATTGGTCAATATAAAATCTGGTTTTCTACAATCATCTACAAAATGGCGGGAACTCCTCGCTTCTGATTGGTCAATACAAAACAACAAAAATACAAAATGGCGGGACTCTCCCTCTCACTCTCACACCAACTAACTATTCTCTCTCTCTCTCACTCTCACACCAACAAAAAGTGGGCGGGAACTCCTCGCTTCTGATTGGTCAATACAAAAATTGGGCGGGAACTCCTCGCTTCTGATTGGTCAATACAAAAAAGTGGGCGGGAGCAAATAAGCCACGCCCATTGAACATGCATTTGTATGAAAAAAGTGGTCTGGAAACCCCATAAACATACTACTGAAGTAAGAAAATGGCGGATTATAAAAGCGTTTTTATAGCATCTTTGGTGCCATTAAGAATTCGATCTTATTCCTTAAAGCAATCTTCATCAAAGTGTAAAAGCTCATTTGAAGATATATGGCTTAACACCACTCCACCATAAAAACATTTTTGCAGACCCATTTGGTTCGAATACACAAGGGAGTCGAAGACAACAACAAAGGATTTAGTGGAATATATTAAAGATGAAATAAATGATTTACAACCCCTTTCAATAACCATAAACCAACTTAGTCTAACAATGATTGATGGAAAGGTTAGTAATGCCATTATGGAAACAACTTCTTTTTGGAAATGTTCACTATGTAATGAGACGAAATCACAATTTTCGGATATTGGTAAAGCAAGGAATACCTACACTTCACGCCAGAATACAGTTCGTGGAGCATCTCCTGCACATAGCATATGATTTAAAGTATAGAAGTATGCCAGAAAATTTAAAAAAACCTACCAGAAACAACGAGGATTTAAAAACACTTAGAATATTCTAGAAAAGTAGAATCCAGGATGAATTCAGAGAAGAGACTGGATTAAACATCGACAAATCTCTGCCGACTGGTGGTAGTACAAATGATGGAAACACAGCAAGAAGGTTTTTCGGAAATTTCGAAGCTACATCAAAAATAACTGGTATTAATAAAGAGTTATTTCAAAGGACTAACATACTATTAATGGCAATTAATAGTAAGCACAAAATTAACTTTGCTCGATTTGGAGAATATGCAACAGAAATATATAAACTACTTGTTTCTCTATACCCACGGAAAGAAATGACACCAACAGTACATAAAGTATTGTGCCATGGCGAAATTATAATTAAAAGAAATATTCTTCCACTTGGAGAGCTTACAGAAGAGGCTCAAGAAGCAAGAAACAGAGATTTTAAGCACGTTCAATTAATCAGTTCCAGGAAATGCTCCAGAACGTCACAAAACGAGGATATTTTTAATTGCCAAATGTTATCATCAGACCCTTTACTATCATCAATGAGAAAACGTTGGATTTATTATGAGCCTTTATTAACTCAAAATACTGAGGACTTGAAGGACCTTTATTATCTTTTAGATATGTATACAGATACAACAGATTATTTTATAGAAAATAAGTAGTATAAGTTTAAAGTATTAGGAAAATTGTCAACATAAATTTAGTGTAAATAAGTAATAAAAAATCGTATTAGAAATAGAATCTTTATTAAGGAAGATGATAAATACCAAAAATAATAATATTGATTAAGTTAAAATAGACATTTTTTGTTTGATTTGTTATTTTAAATTCGTTAATAGAAATATAAAAATGCTTAAAAAAGGATAAAGATTTACTTAAATTTGGGAAATGTGACAACCCTACTAAAAATGAAAAATATTTATTAATTATAATTATAAAAATATTTTGTGTATTGATATTATTAAAAGTATACAGAAATATTCATAATTTTCTAAGTAATTATTCACGCTGTGTTTCCATCATTTGTACTACCACCAATCCCGTCTCTTCTCTGAATTCATCCTGGATTCTACTTTTCTCAGATATTCTCAGTGTTTTTAAATCCTCGTTGTTTCTGGTAGGTTTTGTTAAATTCTCTGGCACAGTTTTATACTTTAAATAATATGCTATGTGCAGAAAACGCTCAATGGACCGTATTCTGGCGTGAAGTGGAGATATTCCGAAAGACAGAAATTCTTCATTAATACTCCTTGCTTTACCAATATCCGAAAATTGTGATTTCGTCTCACCACATAGTGAGCATTTCCAAAAAGAATATGTTTCCGTAATGGCACTACTAACCATTCCATCAATCATTGTTAGACTAAGTTTAAAGGATATGTCGAATGTGTATTGGTTTATGGTTATTGAAAGAGGTTGTAAATCATTTATTTAATCTTTAATATATTCCACTAAATCCTTTGTTGTTGTCTTCGACTCCCTTGTGTATTCGAACCAAATAGATGTGCAAAAATGTTTTGATACTGGAATGATGTTAAGCCATATATCTTCAAATGAGTTTTTACACTTTGATGAAGATTACTTTAAGGAATAAGATCACATTCTTAATGGCACCAAAGATGCTATAAATATGCTTTTATAATCCGCCCTTTTCTTACTTCCGCTTGCATGCTTGTCCTCAGGAAGGGCTGATAGTCTATCCCATCCCCACTTACAGATTAATACAACGTCTTCTCAAGGAAAGAAGATAGCTCTACACATGCTTCCTTTTCTTTAACCGAAATAGATGGTAAAAAAGTTTTCTTTTTTCTTGAATATTGTTGTATGATGGTAGAATTGAGTGTCCCTTTTCAAGCAGAGCTTTGCTTAAAATTTGATATTTGTTTTGGCTGAGGTCCAGTTCAAGCATTAAAGCAATAGCTTTTTTCTCTGTAAAATTGGATTGTGATGTTGAAGTAGGTACACTTTTGGCAATCCGTTTAAGACGTCTTGGTGATGCAATTGGCAGTATTTCAACAATATTAATTACACTCTTAGGTTGCTTCTTCTTTTATAACATTTCTTTGAATGTATCAGAAACTTCTTCATTCGAAATAATAGAAAGCTTATGGGCCAGTCTTTTCTTCTTAGATCTCGTACTTAAACCATCGTATGTCTTGCAGGGTGCTGTTTGATATTTTGCACGCCGATATTTCTATATCAGTATCCATCCAATCGGAATTTTAATTTTTAATCTGTTAGTACGCTGATTCAAGGACTTCATTTTTACGTCACACAACTTTAAAAAGCTTTCTATCTGAGATGACGTCGACTTTTGCATGATATGTAGTTTTTATGAATTCCACTATAGCTTCTAAACGATTAAGATCATTTTTAGATAAACTAAACTGAACACAACACAGTTGTTCAGCTCTATTGCTTTTAGGCATTTTCCGAAGAACGCAGCACAAAATTTTGCATTTCAATGTTATCATCATTGTGATAAAAATCTTAAGAATGTAAATAAGATAAAATAGTTTATTTATATACTGAAGAATAATTTCTAAGTACTATAAAACTATGCAATATTTTTATAAAATTCTACAGGTATAGTACATGTTCCAAAAAATATATCTAATTAATTGAACTACTTAATTTATCTGTTCTATTACTGAAACTTGTAAGATATACATGTTTGTTTCATTCTTTAATATGCTGAATATAACGGCTTGACTACACTAAATTTCATTAAAAAATCTTAAATAAAAATACCTTTAACTCAGGTGTCCTTTTTATAACGAATAAAAATTTTATTAAAGAAATCCAAAAGGGTTTATGTTAGTTTTTACACGAATGTCTAAACTAATTATGAAAGAATTTGGTATCAGTGGAAAGGTTATAACTTAGAAAATAATATGTAAATAATAAAATAATAGTACTAAATTTCTGCATTAAATTTATCAAAAAACGTAAAACTTCGATGTTTAGTGTTATTTTGAAAAAAAAAAAATAAATAAATAAATAATATTTGAACTTAAATAAAATCTATATAAATAATGCTATCATTATGAAATTTTAGTATAATATAAAAAGTTGTCCGTAAAGTAAGAACATAAATAGATGCTCACTTTTTTATTCCCAAATACCCAAAATACCAGTTTAGGGAAAACTTGTTTTTAAAATCGACTTTTTCAGTAAAGCCGTTATCGAAGGCGTGGCTTATAAAATATTCTTTATGTGTTTAGTGAACATATGTAGGTATGTAATCAAGGTACCTTTTTAATTTCAGCTTGGACATTTTTGAGTTCCACAGAAAATAAAAAAATAAAATTAACGAAACGGGAGACTGTTACCCCAAAAGCCCTCGAATTTTCTTTACATGTATCTACGTTAATCATTCTTTTAGAAATAAGAAAAGAAATTATGGTACGCAGCAAAATAATTGATTTTAAAGTTAAAAAATATCACCAACTTCACAAAAAATCTGATTTTTTTAAATTTTCTACTTCGAAATAATATACATAACTTTTTATCGGAACCATATAGATATGGTTCTTACACGAAAATTATGTAAAATTTTATACAGACTCCTGAGAATATTTTAGAAAAAAAAAAACATGTCAAAAAATGGGTAAAAATTTTAACTTGGTCTGAAGTATTTACATATTTCATACATGTAAACCTACTTTTTGTAGAGAATTATAAGGACTATGTGAAAAAGGTTTTTTTCAATCAAATTATAAATAAATTTCAGGGATTAAAAAAAAATCATATACGAGGTGACCAACTTTAGTGGTCCACTTCCAGAACCTGTGCTCCTCCAAATGAATTGGAATACACCTCAGCATTGGCCATGTGAAGTTTCATTCACAAAGTTACAAAATTATTTAAAAAAATCATTTTGGGGGCACTGTGCAACGTAATATGTTTTATTTTACACTTAATATAAATATCGGTCCACAATTAACCACGATTATATAAGACTCCTCTTACTCGTTCTTACTAGTTGAATTTTAAACTAGTATTATATATTTTTTTAATCATTATTATTTTATTTGATTTCTTGAAAAAATGTTTTTAAATAAAATTGATTTTAGTAAAAAATTTAATTTTTAGTGAAAAATTTAATTTGTAGTGAAAAATTTTATTTAATAATAGTGGAAACTGAAGTTATATTGTAGATGAACTATCTCGAAATAAGAATAAATTTTGGGACACTGATTTTGATAGTTTCTGTTGCGTACCTCTCTCAACCAGTCAAACACTTAACTTATTATAAGTAGTGAAGGCAGTGGCAAAAGCGTCCGTTAACAAAAATTTTATTGCATAAATATATATAATCTTTTTCGCGAAAGGCGAAAAGATTATATTTGTCAAAATTATCGATCAAAATCATCAGAAATCGTAAAAAAATACTCATATCTCACATACTCATATCATCACATAACAGCTGATGTAAAAAGTACAAGGTCTATGTTTTCATTCAGCTAGTCAGAATACTTTTATTCAAACTCCTTAGTAGACCGTCTCACCGACTTCCATCGAATAACTTAACATAGCTTTCAATCTTCGATGATTCCTATTTTCCAGCTTATTTTTATAATTAGTTTCTACGTATTGTGTTATAATATTCACCTTTTCTTAAAAAAGGATGTAATACGTTTTTAAATAAAATGGAACACGTAGTTGAATTTTTCAATAAGATTTCCATGATTGTTTATTTATAACCACGTTTATAAATTCATTGCAACTTCTTCTACAAAGTTTTACTCGTTATAAAGTCGGTGGATATTTACTTGTTATGTACTTGTACTAAAAATATAGTATCTGTTCCAAAATATTTTTAGTGAAAGTCTCAGTTCTAACATAAATGATTAACTGACGAATAACATTACCTAAGCCATTACGTTACCTACTAATTGTGAAGGTAATAGTGTCTTATGTTCAAAAATGTAAAATAATATTTATAATAAGAAAATTCGTTAAAGATTTTTTGCGAAAAGATGCGGAAGAGGTATTGAGTTGATATTTTGAGCATTCATGTTTAATTATGCAATAAAATTTTTGTTAATAGATATTTTTGAATCAAAATTTTACACCTAAGTTTTTGATGCTTAATTTCAAGCGTTATTCATATTTTTAGATTTATCAACAGAAATCCCGCAAGTTCCAAAAAACTTCAAAAATTGGATTTTGTCTTTTTTTTAGTGATATCTTTCCAACCTATATCGGGAAGAAAAAATTTCTATTACAAAAAAATTAAACACACATTAGACTATATTAAAAGTATAAATTTTTTTGATTCCAACTTTGCGATTCGAAAAATTAGTGCGAAAATTCTGGAAAAATACTTCAATTTTGGAAAACCCCGTTCTCGCAAAAATTAATTTAAATTTTTTTCCTTTAAAATATTTTGTGTTTAGTTATCTTTCGGAAAAATATAAATATTATATACGTTACTTAAGACAATTTTTACATAACAGAAGAAGAATGTGACCACTTTTTGACAAAAAAAAAAACGGAACTTTTGACTCCGTAAATATTTTTTTCAAAATTCTTTCTTAACACAATTTTGTTATTTGTTAATGAAATTTAAAAAAATCCAAAAAATCGGCGAAAAAGTAAAAATTTTAATCTTTGAAGCCTAATATCTCTTAAACTAAAAGAGATCTTGACTAGCATAATCCTCTATATAAAAATCTTTCAAATCGGTTCAGATATAAGGAATCACGATTGTTTTGAACAAATGTATACTCATGGTATCTTACTTTGGGACCCATAGGTCTATATGATCCAAGATACACCTCTATTATCACTATGTGAAATTTCATTGAAATCGGAACAGCCGTTCCGAACAATGAATGCTTATATTAAATTGTGTTGCTTCCTTTAGAAAGAAGATGGGGAGGAGTTGTAATGCAGATAGAATAGAAAGAGCTTCATGACAACTCTGTAATTGCGCGTAATGTTTTATTTTTAGAACATCGTTGTGCCGTCACCTGTTATTGTGTAGGCTCATTTATTGAAGCTGTAGCAATAGATCATAAACGAGTGAATGAACCAAAGTGTCTAATTACAAGGCTTAGGCTGGATTCATCAAGGACATCTTTCATGGAGTTCAGATTAAACTCACCATAACTGATCTCGTATATGACCCTGAAGTGACCTGCTCTTGATGAACCTAATAGTCCTAATTCCTTAAGTCTCAGCAGACTCCTTGCTGCCATACCCTTCACAAGCTCTTCAATGGGTAAGAGATGAATGCACCTGTAATGCCAATTGAAGCACACCTCTGTGCCTTCAACAAAAGTTTCCTATTACTCTTACCTTCCAGTGCCTGTTACCAGACAGAACAACCATAAGTAAGTATTGGTCTCACCACCGAGGAGTAAATACAATTTACAACTTTTGGTTTGAGCCCCCAATTCTTACCTATGGAGTTTCTACAGGTGTAGTAGGTGTTGAGACCACGTTTGAGTCTTTCCTGAACATTCCTTTTTCCCCAGATATTTCGCTGAGTCGGAAAGCCTCAGTTCAGTTCCACTCAGTACCGGTAATCTGAAATTCTCTACCTTGTACCTACTAGTGAACAGAACCACCTCTTTTCCAGATTCACTCCCAGCCCCCTATCAGCGTCCCAAGAGGACACCTCACCCAGCGCGGACTGCATGATCTCACTGATTGTTGGAAGAAATTTTCCCTTCAACAGTATGACCACATCATCAGCATATGTCACGATCTTCCGTCCTCTGCTGTCAAATTGACGCAAAATCACGTCGACAGCCAATAGCCACAGAAGGGGTGAGAGCACTGCCCCTTGCGGTGTCCCCCTAGTCACCAGTTTCCTTAAACATACTCCACCCAAGCTCGAGTTGACAATCCTGTTGCTCAGCATTAGGACTATCCATTTGATCAAGAAGTCATGTACTTTAAGATCCACCAGCGCCTGCTTAATAGAGTCAATTTTAATATTGTTGAACGCTCCAATAGCACATTAAGTGACTCATAGCTAGACTCCGTCCATGAACCATCTGATCTCTGGATACTCCCCGGAACACTAGGATCCTTCGAAAGTATCTTTCTGAATCTGGATAGTTCATTAACAGAGTCAATGGTCTCACTGAACTTAATCCACGAGGCTCTTTTAGCTCTTCTAATGTCCTTTTTGTACTTATTAAAACACACTCTATAGGTGCCCCAATCTTCGTCCTTACCAGTTCTATGGGCCCTGTTATGCCGACTGCCAACTGTGGTACGTTAAACTCTCAGCTCCTCTGACCACCAGACCGGCTGTTTCCTCCTACCCGGATAGCTCAACGGGCAATTCAGCTCATAGCTTCTGATAATAGACCCCGTTACCTTCTCCACCACTTCGTCAAGATTATCCTTCGACATAAACTCCTTCGGAGTTCCAGTCAGTCTTGACTCTAAATCAAGTCCGAAAGCGTCCCAATCCGTCCTTCTAGGATTCCTAAAATGCTTTCTCTCCAAACCCAGAAAGTTCAGATTAAAGGTTATCCTGCCATGGTCAGAAAAAGTGCACCCCATAGCCACCCTCCAATCCTCAACTAGGTCCCTAGAGTTAGTCAATGTGATGTCTATTAGCGAATTCCTATACTTCGTCCTGAACGTAGGAGTATTTCCCTTATTACAGATTGAAAGATCATTCGTAATAATGAAATCAAATGTTGACTCACCTCTCTTATTGGTATCCCTGCTACCCAATTGACTGTGGTGTGCATTAGCATCGCAACCGAGCAGCAGACATACTCTATTCCGTCTTGCATACTCGGCTTAGGTCCATACCCCGTCATCCAGTGGTTCCAACGCCTCATAGGGCATGTATACCGAGGCCAAGGCCAGTTTGCTGCCTCCTAACGACTCTCCTTGAACGACCGTTAGGTCTCCATAACTGAAAGAGGTAAGAAGAATTAACTGAAGTTCATTCTTCACTAGGATACACGTCCTTACCTTATCCTCAGTGGACGGCACGAACAATTTGTATCCTTTAGCATTAAGACCACATAACTGGTTATTATTTAACCAAGGCTCTTGGATTAGGGCCACGTCCACATTGGTCTCACTGAGGTAGGTTATTAATTCGGTCGAGGCCGCTCCACAATGATGCAGATTTATCTGCACCATTCGCAACCTCTTTGGCTTTGTCATTTTTCGAGTATCGAAACTTGACATACACCAACAGTTTTGACACCCCTTGTCCAGTCTGCACCCATGAAGGCTATTTCACCCGGCCTGTGCCTTCAATCAGCCGCCACATTTCTGTACTGATTCTCCCATCTGAATCAGCACGGTCAATGACTGCTACTTGAAGAATGTCCGACTTGGACGAATCCTTCACCTTTTTGAACGATGAAGGTTGGTCATCACCAGATGTGGTCGAGATTAACGTGGGCACCTGCCATGACGGCCTTATCGCACGGTGGTCTCACCACCGGGTGAGGTACAATGCGCCAACCAACGCCCCCATGTGCCTGTTAAGAACACACAGGTGGCAATTCGAGAGACTCATTGTCTGGATAAGTCCACTCCCCCTTGCTTAGGAGTTGGAGCTATCTAACCTCCTGCCGCACTATTGGCGACTCGTGTTGCTATGCAACACCACATCGGGACTATAAACCCCTTCCTGCGATTTAGGTTTAAACCAACAACCACCACGTGAACTCCCCGAAGGGCCAGTCCAGTGCGACAACACCGAATCGATGTTGCCGCACCAGGGGCTACTGGCTCCCGTGGTACCAGATTGTGTTAAGTCTCTGGTCAGGCCCCGAAGGTCCTTTTCTTCCATTATAGACCCACAGACAAGTCCAGGCAATGGTGCACCTATATGTACCTGCCAAAATGTTACGCTCTCTAGGACCGAAGCTATCCTAGAGTGTAACATAACAGGATTTTTTCTACCACGTATGAGCTATACATCAAGGACAAGATTTTATCCAAGAAGACAAGCCGCCGTGGCGAGTTGGTCATCACCAGATACTACCCGCTTTACTACTCCCTTATGAGAGTTTTGAAGCGGGCCACTTGATGCCTTACCAACCTTCTTCGCCGATGGTATCTGCTGGTCATCCCCAGACCTCACTCTTTTTATGGTCCCCTTAGGAGGACCCTTAAAAGGGTCATGTGGTACATGACCAGCTTTCTTGGAGGGTATTTCATCTCCAGGCTCCCCTAATAGACCTCATCTGAGAGTCCTTAGCGAGGCTCGCAAGAGTTTGGTTTACCCTCTCTACTCCCTTCGTAGTGTGAGTTGTCCCACTACCAGTCCTAGCTGACCTGTCCTTTCCCTTGCGAGAACTTACAAGACCGCTGGATGGCTTGTGAGCAACTCCATGAATGTTAGCTTCGACTTTTGGTTCCAAAGTACTGGTAGACACGGACTCTTTACCCTTGCGATCAATTTCCGGACCTTCCTCTACCTCAACTTTAAAACCATCGGGATAAAAAATTCCCATGATATCACCGATGGAGCCATAGGTCCGTTCAAACCTGTATATGGTCTTTCGGTGCTTCCTGCGAACATGCCTATCCCGTCCGTCTAACAGCGATGGGTCCTTCTTAGCCAACTTATTTAGTGCAGCTATGGAGGCTCTAACGCCGTTCTTCGCCTTTGCGAATCTCGTTCGACTGTCGGTTGCGGCCTGTTCATCCATTGGATGTACTACCGCTTCCTGCCGAACAATTGTTTTGGCCAAAGGCCTGGACATGGCTGATGCCCACGTCGAGCTTTCCTGCTTCGTAACCAGTGATGTCGGAGTGACTGCAGTTAAAATATCCTTGCCCCTATAAAGAGCAGATACAACTGTCCTCTCATGCTTTTCATCGGACCCAAGAGACAGGTCCTCCAGTCCCTTCGTCGCACTGGATCCTACAAGATCCTTCGCCGAGTCCAGCAGGCTATCGTCCTCCGTCAGTTGGGTCAGTAATTGTCAGTGTTGCATGAGGATGTCCTTATGCAGTCTCAACAAGTCCATGTCGTCGTCCTCATCCTCATGCTCCCCCCCTATCATAACGTCGTCATTCTTTTTCCCTAACTCGACCCTATCCCTAACCCCTATGTCAGCGTCCGTGACTTCCTCTTCCCTAGCCAATTCCCCTCCGTCCATTTTCCCTTCGTCCTTTTTTCCCCTTAACCTATTTGTTTTTATAAAATTTTCCTGCTCAATTTTTGTCCCACGAGTAGGCACGTAAAATATAGACCGTAGTGACGTAGTGACGGCGTACGCGGCTGTAATACAACTGACGCTTGCCATCAACATCAGAGGGGAGGTGTTCTCGATTAGTTTCTTTACGCACCAACTAATCATTCAGATCCTCGGCGCTGCTACCTACCAGCTTGATCTTAAAAGTGCATGATACGTGCTTATTTGGTCCGCGGAAAACGTATAGCACCATAACCGTACCCAGTACCAGGGAATGCATTCATTTTAGCAGAATCACCAATTAGAATACATCAATTGCACCGCATCTAGTCCAGCAATCCTATCCGATTCCAAGACCGGGTGTGATACAAAGGATGCATTAATGTCGGCAAAGGGAGAGGGCTCTCGCCCAGTCCCCCCCTATCCGCCACCTGGGAACGCGTCCGATGGGAGTAAACAAGTAAAGACTCCTTACGGATGCTCTACGTTAGATCTGTCTAGAGTTGTATCGTTAAGACCATGAAACAGCTGTGTCCATAGGTAAATAATTATTTAAAGTAATAGTGTGTGAATTACCAATTTCCTATTGAGTTAGCCTTTTCATTGCCAGTTTTTGAAACTTCACCGTTTATATGTAAATCAGTAAAATACACTTTGTTTCCTTTAAGGGTTTTTTTACTTTTTTATTTTTACACGAGTTAGATAAAAGAAAGTCCACTGTAGACGGTTAAACAGGATTGATGTTTTATCCAAAGCGAGTATATTAATTTGAGCAATAAATGTAGTAGCTTATTTGCCATAAAATTTTAATGTGTATGTTGGGCATTCAGATCACCGAAAATAAAGTAGTCGTTTGAAAATAAAGTTAATTTATTCAATTCAGCCTTAAAAATGGTAGTATGAACTGGATTATAAGCTGAAGTGAATATAACTGGCCTTTTATTAATCATAACTTGTACTGAAATACTTTCAGTAGTACTTGTTTTTATTTTTGGTAACAACGTACGCTTATTATTACCTTTAATTGCAATTAGAACTCCTCCACCATGCGTAGATCGATCATCTCTATAAATTTTATAACCACCAAGTTGAAATTTGTTGTATGGTTTTAAAAAAAGTCTCATTTGAAAGAAGAGTATTGATTTTCCTTTTGGGTGAAACGTATTCCATCTGGGCTGCTGCTGACTCAGTTGTTATGCCTTGAGCATTCCAATACGTAACATAAACAAGTTGAATTATATGACATATTGAAATATCATACTCAAAACTCGTAGCTTCTTGCACTTATTCTGACATCTTTGCAAAACATCGACAGCATCAAAAAATATTTGCATTAACTTTGGGTCATCAACGCTATGGTTAACGGTTTTTAAGTTCTTTTTTATGCAGTTGTAGCACGTATAAATTATACTACCATCAATATTACTTTGTTGAGTGAACAAACTGCATAATCGTGATTTCCGGCGCAGGATGAATACATTACGATACTATTACAATTTTTCGCAGCGATAAATTCTGATACAATTTTCGTACCAATAGACAATTGTCTATAAATATATTGTTGGTAGATTCCACAATTATTGATGGTATTTTTTCTTTGAAAGCAACTGCTTCTTCATTTTCAGATAGTAGCTGAAACCTGTTGGTACTTGTGCTGGGACCGTTTAAAGTTTTAGGCACCTTCCATTTAGGGCTATTGCCCCAATGTTTTCTTCTTTTTTGAGCAAACATTGCCAAGCAAAGAAAGTTAATGCAAATTTAAGCTTTTTACACTTTTAAACTTAGAAATTCAATTAATTTTTTCTAGCAAAAATTAGCACGATGTTTTTATCTTGAGGGAGAGATGCCAGATAACTGTGTTTCAAATAATTCCCTATATCAAGAATTTTGGTGAACTAAGTAATAAAATATAAGTAAACATCTGTTTTGCTACTTTCATAACGCTACTAAGATAATTCACAGAAAATTACATATCCAAGTTTAATTTTAATCGGTTCTGTAATTTAGACATAACTTCAAGTTAAAGCTGAAAAAATAATTTTGTTCCACAAAAAATAAAATATTTTTTAAATCACAAAAACGTACGAATATCGAAGAAATTCTTAAAATAAAAGGAAATCTGAAAAACTAAATTTAACATTTTCGTGACAATATGCAATATATTAGAATCTGAACCAAATTCAATTAACAACAAAACTGGCGCTCAACTTACGGAAATAAAAAATATTGAAATTGAATTAACTGTTTCTTTTTTGGTGTAAACTGGGCTTAATTAAGTTTTAAATAAAAGATATACTTAGACGGAAAATTTTATTTTAATTATAGTTAGTATTACAATGAGAAGAAATAAATTTCAAACTTAATTTAATAATTATGAAAATTAGAAATAGGGTTCTATTTTTATAAATTTTGTCTTATTATTTTCTATTCACTCCATTATTACCTATCTGTTTGCATCACACTTGAATTTTGATATTTGTATGGTCTGGTAAATACAAATATCGTTTATAAATATTTAATGAACACTAAATAGACTTAAACTTTCCATTTTAACTATGTCTCACTTTACCCCAACAACAAAAAAACGCCGAAAAACAATACCAAAAGTACTCGTAAAATGCATCTTATTATTTCTACGCAAAACGTTAGAAAGTAACCCATTCTATATATCAGATCTTTTGCAGGATTCAAAAGATTATTGATTGGTATTTTATTGAAGTTAAATTAAATTATTCTCCACTTTACCTCAATCGGCCCTATTTTATATGTAGTCATTTGAGACAAATATAAAATATTGAAAAAAAAAAAAAATTCTAAACAATTTAAAACGAATAATACAAAATTTTAAATAAATTCTGACAATGCCGCCAAGTTGCCATCGTTTTTGTGTTTCTACACTTACGGTGAAGCAGAATTTAGTTAAAAAATAAAATGTCTGGATTTTTTGACAAATTGACAATATAACATTTTTTTTAACATTAAAATAATATGTATATTAAAAATAAGACATTTTAAGATGAAACTTCAGAAGCGCTGACAAGAATTACTAAGAAATAAAATTATTTTATCTATTGATTTTCTCTACTGTATTCACCAACTGTAAAATTCTAAAAATATTTCAGAATAAAAATTATTGAACAATATAAGTAACCCTCTTTGCCAAATCTTTATACCCACCATCTGCAACTTTTTGTTCCACCCTGATTTAATTTTTATTTTTTTTTATATAGGTGTGCACGTTGAAGTGGGCGGATCACGCCTAATTTTGGACTAAATTTGGACGATCTTTGAACTATTTGTAGAAAATTTCGTTAGCGTACATGCTTTTTTGTAAGAGATATTGGCGGAAAAGTATGAACTGAGCCTTATACTTCTTTCAACAGATACACAGACGGAAGGACATTGTTAGATCGACCCAAAATTTTACGAGGGCATAGAATATATATACTTAATGGGGTCTTAGACGATTTTTTCGAAATGTTACACATGGAATGACACATTCGATATACTCCCTATCTTTTTGGATGCTGGCTATAAGAACTATCAAAATTTAAATAATAAAAATGAACAAACTATTTTGTTTTTTTTTTTAAGTAAGTATTTTTGTAAAAAACAAACTTAAACATTAATTTAATTCGTTTTTCTCCTTTGGAAATTCTGAACGAGTTATCTCAACTTAAAAAGCAAGTTCAGTCATACCTCCAAAATGATTGCCTGCCTATAGAATGGAATCTAAGGATTGATTCGCTATAAGCGATGCAGACTATGAATGTAGAACATTTTTAGAATAAAATGTTCTACATTCAGAGTTACCACAAAAAGGCCCACAAAATGGCTGCTGACCCATAACATGGAATTTAAGAATAGGCTCGCTATAAACTATATATGTTACGAAAGAAGGCAATTTTTAGAATAAAAGGAGATAATCGTACAGCCTACCTACCAGCCGTTTCCGAGAAAGTTGAAAAAATGAAGTAGAAAATTTTTAGAATAAAATAAGATAATCGAGCAAAAAATCCTAAGAGCCTTTTCCAATAAAATTGGGTTCATCCAAAATGGACCACAAAATAGTTACTGATTTTTCCCATGGAATCTAAGGATTGCCTCGCAATAAATTGTTTAGATTATTAAAGTAGACAATCTTTAGAATACAGTAAGACAATCGTGCAAAAAATCCAACGAAGCGTTACTGAGAAAATTTTGTTCATCCAAAATGGCCCACAAAATCGTTCATTGAACAGCTATAAACGATATAGGTCATGAAAGTAGATAATTTTTAGAATAAAATTAGACAACTGTGCAAAAACTCCTATGTGCCGTTTCCAAGAAAATTGGGCTCATCCAAAATGGCCCCCAAAATCGTTGCTGATTTTTCCCATGGAATCTAAGAACAGACTTGCAATAAGTCATATAGATTATTAAAGTAGGCAACTTTTGCAATAGAATGAAATAGTTTTGCAAAAAATGCCGGAAACTAGCCGCTTCCGAGAAAGTTGGAATCGTCCAAAATGGCCCACAAAATTGTTGCCGAACTATAGCATGTAATCGAAGGGCTGAATAGCTATAAATGATATAGATTATGGAAGTAGACAATTTTTAGAATAAAATGCGTCTATTGGGCAAAAAATCCTACGAGCTGTTTCCGAGGAAACTGTGTTCCTCCAAAAAGGCCCATAAAATCGTTGCTGAACTATAGCAGAATTGGATGCATCCAAAAATGTTGCTTGCCCATAGCATGGAATAGAAGGATTAACTCGTTATAAATGATACAGATTGTGAAAGTTGAAAATCGTTAGAATAAAATGAAGCAATCGTGCATAAAAACTAAGAGCCGTTTCCAAGAAAATTGGGTTTATCCAAAATGGCTCCCAAAATCGTTGCTGATTTTTCCCATTTCTCCAAAATCATTAGTGGCCTATAGCATAGAAACTAATAACTGACTCGCTATAAACGATATAGATTGTGGAAGTAGATAACTTTTAGAATAAAATAAAATGACCATAAAAAACTCCTACAAGTCTTTTGCGAGAAAATTGGATTAATCCAAAATTGCCCACAAAATCGTTGCTAGCCCACAGAATGGAATTATTATTATTATTAATATTATTATTATTGTTATTATTATCATTATTATCATTATTATTATTATTATTATTATTATTATTATTATTATTATTATTATTATTGTTATTGTTATTGTTATTATTATTATTATTATTATTATTATTATTATTAGTCTACAGAAAAATATTCCTTGTAGACCCTAAAATATTAACAATGTTTATACTAAGAAAAAAATTCAATTACAATTAACAATTGTTTAAATTCAATATTATATTACGTTTTATATAGTTAACATTGGTTCAGAAATTTATAAAATTGTAGAAATAATTAAAATCAATACATAGTTTTCTAAAGGAATCAGCATTAGCAAATGAATTGTGGAAAACTTGAAGTTAAAGTGGTATAAAGTTCCGAGTAACTCTCTGAGGAATTGAGAAGGTTATGTGACCTAGCATGAAATCTGAACAGACTGATTTATTAATTAAATCTATTAAAAAGGTCACATTCAACATCTTCCCACCACTTTCCAAAGTAGGTAACTTTATAATAGATAACCTTATTGTGTAAGGACGAATTATGATATTTGGATTCTAAGTTGAGTTTCCCAAACAAAATAAAAGGAATTGTTTTTGAACGGATGCGATATTATTTTTAAGATAAACTATATTGGGATCCCAAATACTAAAACCATACTCCAAAATTGGTCTTACCAAGGATGTATATAAACGTTTAGTAATTAAAGGCTCATTAAATTCTTTGGACCATCGTTTTATAAATGCTAGAACAACTCGAGATTTATTTATTGTCACTGTTATATGTTTTTGAAATTTAGTTGAGGATCAATGAACTCAGATACTAATTCCAGTTGATATCCTCCCACTAAGAAATTAACATCAATATTCCAATATATAAAGAAACGCATATGTTTACATTTTTTTTAGGTTCAGATCCATTAGGTTAATATTACACCATACAATATTTTTTACAATATTCAATTACACATGGCAAATCATTTATTAACTCCAGATTTCACATTTATGTTTTTAGAGATAACATTTGTAAAAACAACACGCTGCTTACGACATGTTAAGTAAGATTTTATCCAGTTCAAGCTATTAGTTAAGAAGCCTATACCATGCAGTTTGATTAGCAAGATGTCATGATTGACTTTATCAAATGCCTTGCTAAAGTCTGTATATATGACATCAGTTAGTTTTTTTGTCGTTAAATCCACAATTAACTATAGTAAACTGCAAAAGATTACTTAGTGTTGAACAGCCTTTCCTGAACCCATGTTAATAAAGTGATAATAATAAAGAAATTTGTCGTGTAATATTATCAGTTATGCATTTTTCAAAGAGTTTTAGAATTACACTCAACTTTTCAATTCCTCTATAGTTGACTATATTTGATTTGTTGTAAGATTTAAAAAGCGGAATAATATAAGATTCTTTCCAATACTGGGGAAAATAAACTTATTTTATAGAGAGAGCATTTACGAAATTAATTAATAAACAACTGAGTATATCAGGATCACTCCGCAAAGACAATTTTATTGTTTTTATAGCTATTAAGATTTATGACGTATGAATAGAATATACAGTGTTGTTATATTGTAGATCAGAATAATACTCTAGTAGAGAGTGGAGAATGAGTCTGGTATAAACTTCCAATATACTGTGGGCATATTAAAATCTCCAAAAATAAGAATAGAATCATCAGATTTAGAATTCATTATAATATTTATAATTAATTTTATATTTTCCTTGTAAATTAATAGATTTATATTTTGAATCGGGGGAATATACGAATACGTTTTTATTGTTTAGTTTTATACATATGCCAATAAGTTCAATACCTTTGGTGCCATTGGAGTTATATCCATAGAAGGAAATAAATTAGATACCGCCTGGAGTATTAGCGTCTCTATCACGTCTAAAGATA
Organism: Protocalliphora azurea; assembly: GCA_932274085.1. Lineage (NCBI taxonomy): Eukaryota > Metazoa > Arthropoda > Insecta > Diptera > Calliphoridae > Protocalliphora > Protocalliphora azurea. The sequence continues at coordinate 89,194,869 of OW026519.1, read as the reverse complement.
TTTAATTGCTGCAAAGTATTTCGGTGTTAAGAGTATAATTTTTAGCCAAGTTTCGGTAAGAACAAGTACGTGGTGATTGAATCCAAAGCTACTTAAATACAGATTGGAGAGTTTAGATTTTAAACGAAAACGTTTTGATGCACAATATGTAGTTGATTATCAGTGTTAAAATTTTGTATTTTGGATTTATCAGTAGTAAAATTTAGTTTTTTGGATTTAATGGTGAAGTTTAAGGAATACGGGCAACATTAATATTTTTATTATAAACTTTGGGTACATATTCTCTTACTAGGCCAGAAAGTCGGATTAATTACACTATGCGATAGTCAAAATCGGGATGGGATGAAACCAACGGGAAATATTATATCGGTAAAAAAGAAGTTATACGTGTCCCGGCGTTTCGCTGGGTCACGTCTAGGAATCGAGATATATCGATTTGAAGTTAGTAACTATCATATAGGGGAAATTATGACCTTTGGTGGTCTTTTTTTTTGACATAACTCGAGAACCACCAGTCCGATTTTGCTGAAAAAAATAGGAATTCCAATTCCTTTAATCTGTTTATACAACGTTTCGCTACATAAGCAACAGTTTCGAAGTTATAAATAAATGTATGAAAAGAAAAACTATTTTTTGCTTAAAAAATTGAATTTTTTTATTTTTAATTCATAAAAAATCCAAAACGGTAAAAAAAGTGTCAAGTCCTATTACTTTCACGTAAAGTCACATAACTTTTAAACAAAATGAGACATAGATCATGAAAATCGATGGACGCGTTTTGCTTTTATTCACAATTAAGTGAATTCAAAAATTTGATCGAGATATGCTCAAAATTCCTTGGAAAAAACATTGATGACTTTTTTTTATGATTGTCAGAATTAAAAAAAAAATAGTAATAAACAAAAGGTTATTTGATTTTTATGGTAGCGGTAACAAACTAAAAAACGGTCATAAATGTGCGTGGACAATTAAAAGGAAAAAAGGAAAGTGCACTTTTTTAATTATTTGGGTTTTTTCCGTTGGCTACCTGCATGATTTTTTTACACAAATTCCACCCACATTTATGAGTGGTCATGTTTTAGAACGTTTCGAAAAATTTAAAACGCACACGAATCAGGTTTATAGCCACCCTTAAAAGATGCGCGAATTCATAAGTACCTCTCAGTAAAATATTGAAACTTACGTAGTATTTATAGGTGTTAACTGATCGATTTTTGTCATTCAACAAGTGTCTCCGAACGCGTAAAGTACGGTTTTTTTTTAAGTGACGAAGAAGTAATAAAAGTATAAAACCGAAATGAGTGCAAATTGTCCAGAAAATATCAATTTCTTTTGCTACGTTTGTGGCAAAAGAGCTTTTTCAACAAATGCTGCATTACTCACTGAGCAAGTGGAGCGCGCTTTTAAACTATATTTTGATTGCGAAATAATTCGCGGCGTTTCGTGGGTTCCAGACAAAATTTGTAAAACGTGCTACAATGGTCTTATTATGTGGATCCAAGGGAAACGCAGTTCACTCCGTTTTGGTGTACCAATAATTTGGACTGATCCAGGAGAGCACAATTCCGACAACTGTTACGCTTGCGCAAACAAAATATGTGGAGTAAATCGTAAAGGCCTTAAACGAAGAGTTTACATATCTGTGAAAAGAGCACAAATACCTCTACCGCATTCGGATGAAATACCAATTCCACCGCTTCCAAGTCCTGACAGAGAAACTTTTTTTCTATTGAAACAATGGATCAATCGGATTTCACCTATAAACCAACACCAGAAGCGAACAAAATAATTCCAATATCACAAGCAAGAATGGACAAGATTGTTGCAGAATTAAACCTTTCTCAACGTGAAGCAGAAAAACTTGCCCAGCTTTTGAAAGAAGGCAACAATTTGAAGACGACAATTGCTATTCCAACGGTACTACACACTCAACGAAGGGAACACATTTGTTTACTGCCACGATATAAAGGGACTGATGGAGGCGATGGCCATTAATTATGTCGCAGCTGATTGGCGAATGTTCATCGATTCTTCGAAATCAAGCCTGAAAGTCGTTTTGCTACATAAATATAATAAAAAACCAAGCATTCCCATTGGCTACAATACAGACATGAGCGAAACATACGATTCCATGAAAATAGTTTTGGATAAAGTTTGCTGTGGCGGATCAGTTGTGATCTGAAAGTCGTGGCGATGCTAAGAGGTCTCCAAGGAGGCTATACGAAAAACATGTGTTTCTTGTGTCTTTGGGATACCCGATTTAAAGGAAATACGAAACGCATGAGTGGCTTGCTCGAGATCCAACGGAGAAAGGACACAACTGCGTAAATGATCCACTGGTGCCAATGGAGAACGTCCTCATGCCCCCTCTCCATATCAAACTGGGAATCGTAAAAAATTTCATCAAGGCCATTGTGAAGCAACCGAAAATTCTTGATTGTTTGGAAAATATTTTCCCACGAATCAGTGAAGCAAAATTGAAGGAAGGTGTTCTGAATGGGCGGGATATACGAAAGCTCATGAAATCAAAGGAATTTAAAGGTGCTTTAGACGGTAATGATTACTATGCGTGGAGGGTAGTGAAGAAAGTCATACGATATTTTTTGGGAAGTACGCGAGCACACAATTACCCCGCTCTTGTGACCAAGATGTTGCACTACTTCCAGAAAATTGGAGTGAATATGTCCCTCAAAATTCACTTCTTCCATCACCATCTCGAATACTTCAGCAAGCAGCTAGCCTCAGAGTCGGATGAACATGGCGAGCGCTTCCATCAAGTGGCAATGCCAATGGAAACGCGACATAAAGGCAAAAGGCTCGATTCGCTGGTGGCTGAAATTTGTTGGTGGTCGCAAAAGACGTACGATCCCGACAATGAAGATGAAGAAGAATATACAATGGGAGTTTCCTCCGAGGGTAAGTCACAAAAATGAAGTTAACTGACTGATTAAAAACAATTGATTTTTTCCAGATGAAGACAGATCCTCATCCGATACAGACTCTGAACAAGTGGGCGAACCACCACGCAAGAAAGTAAAGGGCGCAAACAAACGAAAATAAGTTTTGCGTTCATCAATTTTTATAACCCTTGTATCTATGTAATAACCTAATAATTACCTGTAATAATTTTTAATTTTACGTGTTAATAATTATAATAAATAATATATAATAAATATTATCCAAATTCATTGAAACATAAAATCAATATTCTTGTCAAAATGAGATACCTTCACTTAATTGTGAATAAAAGCGAAACGCGTCCATCGATTAGTAATAGAACTTGACACTTTTTTTACCGTTTTGGATTTTTTATGAATTAAAAATAAAAAAATTAAATTTTTTAGGCAAAAAAAAAATTTTTTTTCATACATTTATTTATAACTGCGAAACTGTTGCTTATGTAGCGAAACGTTGTATGAACAGATTAAAGGAATTGTAATTCCTATTTTTTTCAGCAAAATCGGACTGGTGGTTCTCGAGTTATGTCAAAAAAAAGACCACCAAAGGTCACAATTTCCCCTATATGATAGTTACTAACTTCAAATCGATATATCTCGATTCCTAGACGTGACCCAGTGAAACGCCGGGACACGTATAACTTCTTTTTTACCGATATAACTTTCCCCGGTAGTTCGATCCCTTTCCTATCACTGACCCTTACCATTTGTCGCACAGTGTTATTTGTTTGAACAAATCATCAGGAACAGTTTTTTTAAATGATGTAATACTTCTAGACTGAGAATAAGAAAATTTGTAAATTGTAATATCATCATTAGTAATCAGCTTATTTTTCACGTAGTAATTTATGTTTATTTATTATTGTTTCAAAGGTAAAACGAGAAACACAAATGTGTCCATTTGAGAGTAATACATGAAGTTCACGGTGTTAGAATTTTCATTTATATTTGTTGTTGGTTGCTCAACGGCATCAAAAAATAATGGGGTTTCAAAATTTTTTCCATGTGTAACTTTAGAGTTTTCAGGCTGTAAGAGAGGAGCAGTAGTAGGTTTATCGAATTCATTTGGATTTAACTTGTTTATGTTCCTAGCAGACTTTCGTCGCTTAGAGGATGATTGAGGTGGTGAACATTGGGTAACAGATTTTTGAGATTCGAATTTATCCAGTGAAGTATACTGTTTGAAGAGTTTACCATATTACGACAAATAATTCACAACATTATTCATATCATTGTAAATTTGCAAAAATGTTGATTTTCTTAATTTAAAAAAACTCAATTTTTCTACAGTTACTACAGCACCAATGTTGACCATCAAGTTTTTGAGTTACCTCTGCAGCAAGAGAAGGAATACCACTGCATTTAAAATGAATTAATCCGTAGCATAACCCGCATACAAGCATCCTCTCATCCGGATTAAAAATTGAACATTTTATATTTAAGCACTCCATTATAACTTGTTATGTAAGAAGCGTTAATTGAGGTATAGGTGAACGAATGTATTAAAGATATCAAATATGTAAAAAGAGAAAATATACACAAATTTATTTATTATTATTATTATTATTATTATTATTATTATTGTTATTATAATTTTATTATTATTATAATAATTTTTGAGAACGATGTGGGTTTTATTGTTGTAGTATAGAGATTATATTAAGTGAGATTATTTTAGTGTTCTTTTTTATTTGAACTTTGTTCTATTTTCTTTTTGAACTTTGTTTTTAGAGTTAAATTTTGTTTTTGTTTTGTTTTGTTATTTCTATTTATGATTTAAGTTGATTGTTATTTTAAGTAAATGTTTTGAGATTTTTAATTAGTTTATTAGTTATATACAATATTAATCACGAAAAAACAAACAATAATAAAAACAATATATTTAATTAATGTTCTTTAACCGTAAAACATAAAATTCTCAAAGTATAAATACAAAAAACAAATGCTTTTCACAGAGCTCGATATAAATACGTCTGTTCAGTAACGCAGTAACACATTACCATGTAAGGATTGACCCGATGCAAACGATATAGATTATGAGAATAGATGATTTTTATAATAATATGAGATAATCGTTCAAAATATCATAACACCCGTTTCCGAAAAAATAGGGTTCATCCAAAGTTGCCCCCAAAATCGTTGCTGGTTTTTCTCATAGAATCTAAGAACTGTCACGTTATAAACTGTATAAATTATGAAAGTAGACAATTTTTAGAATAAAATGAGATAATCGTGAAAAAATCCTAACACAGGTTTCCGAGAAAATGGCCCACAAAATGGTTACTGGCCCATAGCATGGAATCTAAGGATTGGCTCACTATAGGCGACACAGATTATGAAAGCAGACAATTTTTAGAATAAAATGAGACTATTGTGCAAAAAATCTTGTGAGCCGCTTTTCTCTTTTAAAAATACTGAACGAGTTGTTTCAACTTAAAAAGTAGGCACAAATATTGTTGTGATCCTAAATGCACAGTGTTTTGTACCATTGGTAAAAATCAAAAAAAAAAAAAAAAGCTAAACCATAAAAATGAAAACATTTTACATTTTTGGAATGCTAGTATAATGCAAAATTAGATATGAAGAAAAAACTTTAAGTCCTTCGCTTGTCAACAATAGTGGGCACAGAGGCGTCCCAAACAATTTTTTTCGAAATAATTCTGTTCCACATGAACATTGAAGGCTGGTACAAAGATTGTTGTGAGCCTAAATGTACAGTGCACAGTGGGGCAGAATCGACATTTTTTGGAAATAAATCTGTAACTTCTGATCGGCTGGTTGGATTTTCATGAAATTTGATACAGGCGTAGCAGAGGAGTATGAACTGTTAAGTTTCGAAGGGGGGCACAACAAACCCCTCAGGGGTGGAGCTAAGGGGGCTCAAAGTTAGGTACCACTGACAAAAAATTTTGAATTGCTTGCCAAATTTTTGTTTCTCGTCCGCTTTCAAATATAGGCCCTGATAAGACCTATAAAAACATGATTATGTGTCCTATTTATCTCTTATAGTTTTCGAGTTATTTGCGTTTGAATTTTTAAGCACCATAATTTTGCATGTTCTTGGTCCAGTTTTTTTCATATATATCCTAGTATTTCCGACCGATTTTATTAGTTTTTTTCTTAACTAGTTAAAGAACAAAATTATATATTGAATATAAAAAATTTACCGAGTCCAAAAATACACGATTTTGAATTTAAAAATTGCAAAAAAGACGACTTTTTGTGTTTTTTTTAGCCGATTTTTTTATTTTTTTATCTAAAATAAAATTTTCTTTAGCAACATATAATAATTTTGCACTTTTCTGAAAGGTACCTTTACAGAGATGAATTTAAGATGAAAAACAAGCCCAATAACTCAATTGGTCATGGTACATACCCTCCCGAAGTCGACCCATTTTATATGAAAGTCAATACGTTGTTAAAAGTTTTAAATCAAAATCTACGGGACTTTGGAAAAATGTGGATTCTATAGCCAAAAATTTGAAAAATCCCATTTTTGGAAATTTTCATTAGTTTTTTGGGAATTCAGGAAAACTCTACCCCTGATTGAAATTCGGTTAACGAGCTTTTATTTAAATTAATAAGATCCACATTTCCTTCCAATTTCATTAAGCATCTTTATAAACAAATATGTTATTACAATTAAAAAATTTGAATTTTCTCCAAAAACCCCTAATTGGGCCTTTTGTTTGGTTTATTTGTAAATAGAGAAAGAAATTTTAAAAATATGTATTCCAAATTAAGCCTATTAAGCTTAGTACATATAATTTCCCATCTTTTGCAAAAAGATTCAAGTCAATATCATGCCTCATTTCAGAAATATACGCCTTTAAACTTTTATATTTCCAATTTATTGTATATATGACTATATTTGGACAAACTTGCAACTTTTGCCTTTAGCTTTGCGTGAATAATTACTTAGAAAATTATGAATATTTCTGTATACTTTTACTAATATCTATATACAAAATATTTTTATAAAAATAATTAATAAATATTTTTTATTTTTAATAGGGTTGTCACATTTCCCAAATTTAAGAAAATCTTTATCATTTTCTAAGCATTCATATATTTCTATTAAAGAATTTAAAATACAAAACAAACAAAAGATGTCTATTTTAACTTAATGAATAAGTATTTTATTAGTTTACATTAATGGTGTTTACCTAAATTTAACAAATGTATTTATCTATTGGTGATGGTTAAAAATTTGTATATTTATGATCTAGTGGCAATGTACAGGTATCCTTTCCGGTGATACCTAGCTGCAGCACTTATCTATTACTGATGACTCAAAATCTATATTTTTATGAGATAGTGACAATGCACAGGTAATATCCTTTCCGGTGATAACAGCAACATATAATAACAATGAATTCGGTATAGGTACTCTTCCAAATTGACTATATCTGAATAATGAAAATTCACAGAATACCTGTAAATATACATACTTGTGCGATATATCTAATAGATAGATAGATATATATAAATGCGCAGCTAATCCTTATCAACATCATAACGAAGTTAATTACATTGAAACATGAACAATTGTGTTGTGTTCAGTGGAGTTTATCTAAAAATGATCTTAATCGTTTAGAAGCTAAAGTGGAATTCATAAAAACTACATATCATGCAAAAGCCGACATCATTGGTAAATCTCAGATATAGAGCTTTTTAAAGTTGTATAACGTAAAAATGAAGTCCTTAAATCAGCGTACTAACAGATTAAAAATTAAACATTCCTATTGGATACTGATATAGAAATATCGGCGTGCAAAATATCAACTGGAGCACCCTGCAAGACATATGGTGATTTAAATACAAGATCTAAGAAGAAAAAACTGGCCCATAAACTTTATATAATTTCGAATGAAGAAGTTTCTGATGCATTCAAAGAAATGTTAAAAGAAACGTTAAAAAAGGAGAAGCAACCTAAGAGTCCAATTAATATTGCTAAAATACTGCCAACTGCATCATTAAGACGTTTTAAACGGATTGCCGAAAGTGTACCTACTCCAACAACACAATTTTACAGAGGAAGAAGCAATAGCTTTAATGCTTGAACTGGACCTCAGCCGAAACACATATCAAATTTTAAGAAAAACTCTGCTTGAAAAGGGACACTCAATTCTACCATCATACAAGGATATTCAAGCAAAAAAGCAAACTATCTTACCATCTATTTCGGTTACCGAAAAGGAAGCATGTGTAGAGCTATATTCTTTGCTTGAGATAGTTGCAGATTTTTCTGCAGATCAGTTGGAAAAAGTAAATAACAGCGACGTTGTATTAATCTGTAAGTAGGGATGTGACGGACTATCCGCCGTCTAGTGGAAGTAAGAAAATGGCGGATTATAAAAGCGTATTTATAGCATCTTTGGTGCCATTAAAAATGCAATCTTATTCCTTAAAGCAATCTTCGTCAAAGTGCAAAATACTCATTTGAAGATATATGGCTTAACACCACTCCAGGATCAAAACATTTTTGCAGACCTATTTGGTTCGAATACAAAAGGGAGTCGAAGACAACAACAAAGAATTTAGTGGAATATATTAAAGATGAAATAAATGATTTACAACCCCTTTCCATAACCATAAACCAATACACATTCGACATATCCTTTCAACATAGCATAACAATGATTGATGGAAAGATTAGTTATGCCATTACGGAAACATCTTCTTTTGGGAGTGCTCACTATGTGATGAGACGAAATGACAATTTTCGGATATTGGTAAAGCAAGGAGTATTAATGAAGAATTTCTGTCTTTCAGAATATCTCCACTTCACGCCATAATACGGTTCATAGAGAATTTTGTGCACATAGCATATGATTTAAAGTATAGAAGTGTGCCAGAAAATTTAACAAAACCTACCAGAAACAACGAGGATTAAAAAACACTGAGAATATATGAGAAAAGTAGAATCCAGGATGAATTCAGAGAAGAGACGGGATTAAACATCGACAAACCTCTGGCGACTGGTGGTAGTACAAATGATGAAGGCAAGAAGGTTTTTCGGAAATTTCGAAGCTACATCAAAAATAACTGGTATTAATAGAGAGTTACTTGAAAGGACTAACATACTATTAATGGCAATTAATAGTAAGCACAAAATTAACTCTGCTCGATTTGGAGAATATGCAACAGAAATATCTAAACTACTTGTTTCTCTATATCCATGGAAAGAAATGACACCAACAGTACATAAAGTATTGTGCCATGGCGAAATTATAATTAAAAGAAATATTCTTCCACTTCGAGAGCTTACAGAAGAGGCTCAAGAAGCAAGAAACAGAGATTTTAAGCACGTTCAATTAATCAGCTCCGGGAAATGCTCCAGAACGTCACAAAACGAGGATATTTTTAATAGCCTATTGTTATCATCAGACACTGTACTATCATCGATGAGAAAACGTTAGATTTATTATGAGCCTTTATCAACTCAAAATACTGAAGACTTGAAGGACCATTATTGTCTTTTATATATGTATACATATACAACAGATTATTTTATAGAAAATAAGTGGTATAAGTTTAAAATATTAGAAAAATTGTCTACATAAATTTAATGTAAATAAGTAATAAAAAGTCGTATTAGAAATAGAATATTTATTAAGGAAAATTATAAATACCAAAAATAATAATATTGATTAAGTTAAAATAGATATTTTTTGTTTATTTTGTTATTTTAAATTCATTAATAGAAAATATGAATGTTTAGAAATTGATAAAGATTTACTTAAATTTGGGTAACGTGGCAACCCTATTAAAAATAAAAAATATTTATTAATTATTTTTATAAAAATATTTTGTGTATAGATATTATTAAAAGTATACAGAAATATTCATAATTTTCTAAGTAATTATTCACGCAAATTATATATGCTAAAATTATATATGCTAAATGATAGGCTTAATTTGGAATACATATTTTTAAAAATTCTTTCGCTATTTAGAAATAAACCAAACAAAAGGCCCAATTTGGGGTTTTTGGAGAAAATAAAAATTTTTTAATTGTAATAACATATTTGTTTATATCTTAATAAAATTTGCAGGAAATGTGGATCTTTTTAACATAAATAAAAGCGCTTTAACCAAATTTCTATCAGGGGTAGGGGTTTTTCTGAATTCCCAAAAAAAACTAATGAAAATTCCCAAAAATGGGATTTTTTACATTTTGGCTATAGAATCCACATTTTTCCGAAGTCCCGCAGATTTTGGTTTAAAACTTTTAACAACATATTTAATATAACAACATATATTCCGCTTGTCGATTTGTGCTTTGGGATTTGAGAAAATATGGTCTAAAATCAAAACTTTCACATAAAATGGGTCGCGTGGGTATGTACCATGACCAATTGAGTTATTGGGCTTGTTTTTTATCTTAAAGTCATCTCTGTAAAGTTACCTTTCAGAAAAGTGCAAAATTATTATATGTTGCTAAAGAAAATTTTATTTTAGATAAAAAAGAGTTTAGATAATTTTTCGTCTTTTTTGCAATTTTAAAATTCAAAGTCGTTTATTTTTGGACTCGGTAAAGATATCGACTTTTTTATTCAATAGATAATTTTGTGCTTTAACTAGTTAAGAAAGAAAACTAATAAAATCGGTCGGAAATACTAGGATATATATGAAAAAAACTGGACCAAGAACATGCAAAATTATGGTGCTTAAAAATTCAAACGCAAATAACTCGAAAACTATAAGATATAAATAGGACACGTAAGCATGTTTTTTATAGATGTTATCAGGGCATACAACAATATATAAAAATATTTCAAATCAGACGAGAAACAAAAATTTGGCAAGTGAGTAAAAATTTTTTATTTCAGAGGTACCTAATTTTGAGCCCTCTTAACTCCGCCCCTGAGAGGTTTGTTGTGGCCCCCTTCCAAACTTAACATTATACACTCCAATGCTACGCCTGTACCGAAAATCATGAAAATCCAACCAACGGATCAGAAATTACAGATTTATTTCCAAAAAATTTCGATTCTGCCCCACTGTGCTGTGTTTTGCACCATAGGCAAAAATAAAAAAAAATACACCATAATAATTAATAAATTTTACATTATTGGAAATATAATACAAAATTAGGTATGAAGAAAAAACGTTAAATCATCCGCTTGACAACAATAGTGGAGTGGTCCTAAAAAAAATTTTGCGAAATAATTGTGTTCCACATGGTCAGAGCAGAAGTGTTTTCGAGTATATTTGGACCTCCAAAGATAGTCACCTCGGGTATGTAACGTTTTTAAAACTTCGCCGAAACTTAATTTATAATTGAATGTAAAAAAATGCACATAAGCAGTCCTTATAAATCTCTACAAAAAAGCATTCTTGGATATGTAGTTATTTGGACCCTAAAATATTTTGAAAATACCTGCTGCAAGAGTCATATAAATGTATCTATCCGATAAAAAGTTATATTAATCTAAATTTTAAACTTTAAAAAAATTTCTTTTTTTTTTTGGGGTTATTTTTCAAAGAGGTGGTAATATTTTTCAACTTCTAAAATATTTGTTTGTTCCAGACTAGAATTTTCGAAATGGTTTCAAAAAAAATTTATATGTAAATGCATGGAATCTAAGGACTGGCTCGCTATAAGTGGTATAGATTATGAGAGTAGACACTAGCCGTTTTCGAGAATATAGCAATGAATTTAAGGATTCGCTCTCTATAACCGATACAGATTATGAAAGTAGCAAGTTTTTAGAATAAAATGAGACAATCGCGCAAAAAATCTTACGAGCCGTTCCCAAGAAAATTGGGTTCATCCAAAATGGCCCACAAAATTGTTGCTAGTCCATAGCATAAAAACCTAAGACTGGCTCGCTATAAACGATTTCGAATGAAATAAAATGACAGTGAAAAACTTCTACGAGTCGTTTCCGAGAAAATTGGATTCATCCAAAATAGCCCACAAAATTGTTACTGGCTCACAGCATGGAATCTATGGACTGGCTCGTTATACACGATGTAGATTATGGAAGTAGACAATTTTTGGAATAAGATGAGACAATCGTGTAAAAGATACCACGAGCCGTTCCCGAGTATATTGGATTGTTGCCGGTTCACAGCATAGAATCTAAGGATTGACCCGCTATATGCGATATAGATTATGAAAGAAAATTATTTTAGAATAAAATGAGACAATCGAGCACTATATTCTAGTCGCCGTTCCCGAGAAAATTGGATTCGTCCAACATAGCCTTCCAAATCGTTGCTGGCCCACAGCATGGAATCTTAGGATTGACGCGTTATTAACGATATAGATTATGATAGTAGAAGTAGTCGTTTTCGAGAAAATCGGGTTCATTCAAAATGGCCCACAAAATCGCTGCTTATTTTCTCATGGACATTTGAGCTAAGAAGACGTGTTTTATATTATTTTTATAAAATAATTATTTTTTATTATTTTTATAAAATAATTTAAATAAAAAATAAAATAAAGCCTATTTTTTATAATATTTATATAATATTATAACGTGTGTCATTTATTTCATACTTCTTTGTGTGATTAATTGTGTAATCTCAATTAAAATAAAGACCACAAATGTTAATAAAAGCAATTGCATACACTCTTTATGAGTCTCTTAAACGCAAATACTAATAAGCGAAGGCTTAGTGTTAATGGCAGAAATGCATATGTGATTGTGAATGTTGAATTGATGACAGCTTGTATTTAACCGCCAAGCAAGTCAATCGTGCTCGCTCATTCTCCCCCGCTTTGTTGAAAATGAATGATTGTTCAACAAAAGAAAGCAAACCAGCTGTTGATAGAAAGTTACCAGAAAACAACAATCTTTTATTTGCGCCTGAAGTCAACTTCAGAAAAGAAATCATTCACAGTAAGTACATATTCAATTAACCCTTCAACTGGTGCTATACCCAAGATTGCGCACCCTTTAAGTAATGACAATAAATCCTAAATTCAAGTTGAATGGATCGATACATTACAGTTTTAAAATGAGGACGAAGCCCTAAGTCCTCGAAATAGCACTTGCCAAAGAATAGTAACTCTGATAGACCGAACACTGAAAATTGTTTTTCTATTTTGTAATGTGAGGAAAATGAACCCGCTAGTACAATTAGGCCAGCCAAACCACCACCTAATTATCTAAGAGAAATTATCTCGAACACTTTGGTTCGAAATTTGGTCTCATTGATTGGTGAAAACTCCTTTTATGTGATCCCCATTAAAAGAGATACAATTCATGAGACCAAAATACAGGAAAATAGTGAAAACGATAATCGTAAGACTGTGGCAGATTTTGAAACCCATAAGAAGAGTTTCTATACTTATCAACTGAATGGTAGCAAGGGTCTACAGATTATTATAAAGGGTATTGACTCTAGTGTTGAACCTGTTGAAATCAAAAAAATCTGGAGGACTTTAAGTTTAAAATGTTATAGACATTAGAAATCGGGAGAAAATTCATCAACCCCTCTTCCGTGTAGAACTAGAACCCGGTGATATGAAACTGAAGAAAAATGAAACTCACCCTATATATAACATAAAATATTTATTACACCGCAAAATTATTATAGAAGAACCACATAAACGATCGGGCCCAGTCCAATGTATAAATTGTCAAGAATGTGCTCATAACAAGGCTTATCGCAGATTGCCACTCGTATGCCTTGTTTATAGAGAGTTACACAATTCATCGCAATGTAATAAATACAAAGATGACTCTAAATTCAAAAACTGTAGTAATTGGAGGAAATCATACTGCAAACTACAGAGGCTGTCTCAATCGTTAAAATCGTTAAAATCTTTAAAAAGTCACTAAGCCATTTAACCATTAAATACCCTCAAAGTAAATTACCCCCAGTTACAACAGCCCTCTGACAAGCCTCGAACGCAAACATCCTTAAGAACAACCAAACTATCAACATCAGAATAAATTTAATTACAATATGAACTCAGAGTCAAGAGAGCAAACGCCCGCTTTCAATTTTACACGGCTAGTAGCTGCAATCGATTCTCTCGTTCAATCGGTAAATAATTTTACAAATTCAGTGAGCAATATGATGCAAGAAATGCTTAAAATGCAATCTATGTTATTGCAAGCTGTGCGGAACAAACCATGAACTGCCTAAAAATAAGTTTTTGGAACGCCAGCGGTATTCGCCTACACAAAAATGAACTCAAATATTTTCTTAAAAGTCATGATATAGATATAATGTTAGTCTCGGAAACTCATTTGACGTCAAGAAGCTTATTTAGTATAAATGGATATGCTTTTTATGACACTAAATACCCAAGAGATAGAGCATGCATTTTAATAAAAACCCGTATCAAACACTACTTAATGTGTGATCTTCGTGAAGATTATCTTCAAGCTACAAGAATCTGTATTGATGATTGTTACAGAAACTTAGTGATTTCATCGATATATTCATCCCCCAGGTTTTCAATTTCAGAAAATCAATATGAAAATTTTTATAAATCACTAGGACCCCGTTTCCTGGCAGCAGGAGATTATTAAGCTAAGCATACGTTCTGGGGATCACGACTTATAACCCCTAAAGATCGTATTTTGTTTAATACAATTTCTAAAATAGGTTTCAATGTTATTTCGAGCGGAGAACCAACATATTGGCCTACTGACACAAATAAATTACCGGATGTCATCGATTTCGCTGTTACGAGGAATTTACCAAGAGAATTAATTCATGTTAAATTTTCATTAGAATTATCTTCAGATCATTCACCCAATTTTGTTACTATATTGAACCCCCGAGAAATTGGTTGAAATATAGAAAATATATTAGCACTAATTGCACGGAAAATATATCGCTGAGAACACCAGAATATATCGATCTCTCTCTCAACAATTTTGAAAAAAGTTTAAAACTTGCTGCTCAACATGCTACCCTAACCCCCCGACAAAACGGATATAATAGAATTTGTTATGTGGATGTCGAACGGCTCTTGTTTGAACAAAGAAGATTTGGAAGAAAGTGACAACTGCACAGATCCCCTGAACTCAGATCGAAGCTAAGAGAATGCCAAAAGCACCTTAATAAGCTACTAGAGTATCAAAAAACTGAATCACTGAATAAATATTTGGAGAACATAGATGCTACCCCGTATTCGAATTACTCACTATGGCGAGCTACGAAAAAGTTAAAAAGACCAGTTACAAGTAGACCTCCTCTACGTAATACAAATGGAGGCTGGACAAGAAATGATAGCGAAAAGGGGAATCTGTTTGTTAGTCATCTAAAGAACGTGTTTTTCCCAAATTTAACAGATGACATAATGGAGTTGACACCTGTTGTACCATTTTTTAGAGCAGTTGAACCCCTTTGTTTTGAGATTCGAGAGATCGACAAGGCTATTGTTGATTTAAGCTCCAAAAAGCACCTGGTATTGACAAAATCAGTAACAAGATTCTTTTAGAGCTACCCCGGATAGCAATAAGAATAATACTTTTTATTTTTAATGCTATATTACGCCTTGAATATTATCCACCAAAATGGAAGGTGTCATTGGTTACAATTATACCTAAGCCCGGAAAAGATCACACTAAAGTAGAATCGTTTAGGCCTATTAGCCTGAATCGTTTCGATTGTATTCCATCACATCAATTTGGTTTTAGAGAAAAACATAGCACCATTGAACAAACTCACAGACTTATAAATGTTAGATCTAAGACGTTTGAAGAGAAGAAATATTGTTCTGCTCTCTTCATTGACGTTTCTCAAGCCTTCGATAAAGTATGGCACGAAGGATTGTTATGTAAAATTAAACAATATTTATCCACAAATACGCATAAGTTATTTTACTCATCGAAAGTTTGTTCTTCAAGAGGGAGACTTTATAAGCTCACCGCAGTCCATTGAAGCTGGTGTACCCCAAGGTAGTTTACTGGGTCTTTTTATATTTAATATACACTTCTGATATGCCCACTAATAGTCGAACCCATATATCAACATTTGCAGATGATGCAGCCATTTTAGAAATTTATGAAAACGTCCAAGGAGCATCTAAACTCTTGCAAGATCATATACTCTATCTAGAAAAATGGTTGAAGCAATGGAGAATAAAAGTGAATGAATAGAAATGTATACATATTACCTTCACATTGCGGAGAGATTCATGCCCCCCAATTATGATAAATAATCAGATTATACCCCAAAAAACGGAAGTAAAATATCTTGGTATGCATCTAGATAAACGGCTTACGTTTAAATCACACATAGTTACAAAATTAACCCAAATGAAGTTAAAATCACTTCAAATTAACTGGCTTATTGGTGGAAATTTAAAATTAAGTCTAGACTGCAAACTGTAACTCAATTATAAAGCCAATATGATGCTATGGTATTCAACTATGGGGCATGGCCTCAGCTTTAAATGTTGAAAAAATTCAAATATTCCAAAATAAAATACTACGAATGATAACTGCAGCTCCCTGGTATGTGAAAAATTAAAACCTTCACAAGGACCTTAATGTTTCTCTTGTCAAAGATGAAATAAGAAAACACGCAGAATCGTATTTGAGGAAGCTTGAAGTACGCCCTAACCCACTTGCTCGAAACATAATGAGAAGCGATGGATACAACCGTTTGAGAAGAACGAACATAACAGACCTCTGCCTAAGCTAAACATTTTGATTACATATAGTTTTTCGTCCGGCAGTGGTTGGACTTAATATAAATTAAGATTTAGAGTTAAGATTTTAATACTTCTTGTTAGTTCACTTAATTTTGTGAAGATTCAATAAATAAATTCATATGAAAAAATAAAAAATTTCCCATGGAATCTAAGGGCAGGGCATGGAATCTAAAGATTGGCTCCCTATGGCTCATATAGATTATGAAAGAAAACAATTATTAGAATAAAATGAGACAATCGTGCAAAATATTCTATGAGCCATTTCCGATAAAATTGGGTTTCTTCAAAATAGCCCACAAAATCGTCTCTGGTTCATAGCATGGAATATAAGGATTGGCTCGCAATAGTATAGTTTATGGAAGTAGACACTTTTTAGAATAAAATGAGATAATCATGCAAAAAATCCTAAGACTCATTAAAGAGAAAATTGCCAACAAAATCGTTTCTGGTCCATAGCATGGAATCTAAGAACTGGCTTGCCATAAGCGATACAGATTATGAAAGTATTAAATTTTTGGATTAAAACGAGAGAATCGTGCAGGAAATCCTACGAGCAGTTTCCGAGAAAATTCCGTTCCTCCAAAATCTTTGCTGGCCCATAGCATGGAAACTAAGGACTGGCTCGCTATAAACAGTGTAAGTTGTGAAAGTAGACAGCTTTTAGAATAAAGTAAGTTGTCCATGAGAAAATTGAATTCATCGAAAATGGCCCAAAAAATCGGTGCAGGCCCATAGCATGGAACTTAAGAATTGACCCGCTATAAACGATATATATTATGGAAGTAAAGAATTTTTAGAATAAAAGGACCCCATCATGCAAAAGATCCTACGAGCCGTTCCCGACAAAATTTAAAATTTGGTTCATCCAAAATGGCCCTCAAAATCGTTGCTGACTTTTTCCATGGAATCTCAGAACTGGCACTCCATAAACGATATACATTATGAAAGTAGAAATAGCCGTATCGGGGAAAATTGTGTTCATCCAAAATGGCCCGCAAAATCGTTGCTGGGTATAGACTATGAAAGTAGAAAATTTTTGGAATAAAATGAGACTATCGGGCGAAAAATCCCACGAGATGTTTCCGAGAAAGCTGGGTTCCTCCAAAATGGCCCCCAAAATCGTTGCTGAACCAAAGCATGTAATCTAAGGACTGACTCGCTGTAAACGATATAGATTATGAAAGTAGAAAATTTCTAGAATAAAAATTGCGTTTTCTAATAATGGCCTACAAAATCGTTGCTGATTTTTCGCATGGGACCTAAGGATTGCCTCGCTATAAGCGGTATAGATTGTGAAAGTAGGCAAAATAATGAGATAATCGTGTAAAAAATCCGTTTCAAAAAAATTGGGACTAACTCGCTATAAGCGATATAGATTTTTAAAGTAAAAAATTTTAGAATAAATTGTTCTACGCGCCATTTCTAAGAAGATTTTGTTCCTCCAAAATGGCCCACAAAATCATTGCTTATTTTTTCAATGGAACCTAGAGGTTTCCCAAATAATTGTATTCCTCCAAATAGTCCACAAATTCGTTACTTGCCCACAGCATGAAAGCTAACGATTGACTCGGTATATATGATATAAATTATGAAAGTATATCATTCTTAGAAAAAAATGAGACAATCGTGCAAAAAATTCTTCGAACCGTTTTTCTCTTTTAGAAATTCTGAACGAGTTGTCTCAATTTAAAAAGGATGTTCGTTCATTGCAGGCAGGCACAAAGATTATTGTGACGCAGAATGCACAGTGCTTTGTACCATAAGTAAAAATAATACAATAAATATTAACAAATTTTTGGAAAGCAAGTATAATCCAAAAGTAGATATGAAAAAAAAAGTTTTAGACTTCCGCTTGTCAACGATAGTGGGTTCAGAGTGGTTCCAAAACAATTTTTTCGAAATAATTCTGAATTTGTGATAGGACTCAAGCGTATCACGGTAGTAGAGGGCAGACCTCCAAAGATAGTCACCTCGAGTATGAAATGTTTTTAAAAATTTGCCAAAAATTCATTTATTATTTTGAATGTAAAAAAATTACACATAGGTAGTCTTTATAAAAATCTACAAAAAGCATGCTTCCATATGTAGTTGTTTGGGCCCTAAAATTTTTTTAAAATACCTACTAGATTTCTTACAAAATATCCTACGAGCCGTTTCAGAGAAAATTGGGTCCACAAATTCGTTGCTGGAAACTAAGAACCGGATCGCTTTAAATGATATAGATTATGAAAGTCGATATAGATTATGTAGACAATTTTTAGAATAAATTGAGACAATAGTGAAAAATCCTGCAAGCAGTTTTCGAGAAAATTGGATTCCTCCCAAATGGCCGACAAAGTGATTGCTGACCCGTAGATATAAAATAACAAAGCAATTGCTGAGTTGCCAAAATACATTTTGTACATTATTTCAAGGAAAAATTAATATAAATTCATTCAAGTATAAAATAATTTCTACCAGAAATAGCTTAAATCAACTATTAATCCGAGAATTAGCTAGCGATGCTTCAGAGGCTGAAAAGAACGTCATTATTAAAATAAACGACAAAATAGCTTTGGATACATTAAAAAAATGGACTTAACGAAAACTTTAAAGCGAACATATACGCTGCTAGACTTAACACCTTACAGGAAGTATCGGAACTCACAATAGAACTCGAAAATGAACACAAGTTGAATCACAACAAAATTTTACGGTTACGAGCACATACCAATAAACTACATAACACTAACCAAATTAGGAACAATAATTGATAAAACAATAATAATTCTGACTGTAGTATGGCGCTACCTATGTGTAAGTAGCGTTACAACACTCTTAACATCTGATAAAAATACGATCTGTCAAATATCTAATTTGACAGATCAATGAAAATAGAAAATGAAATAAATGAAACACTATTTGTTATACCTCCAAACGAGATACATTGTTCTGGCGACTAGTTTTGATAAAATTAAAAATAAATAAGAACAACAGTGTGCATAAATAATAAAAAAATACGTTATGTATTAAAAGTACACAGTACATGCATACATATATAATAAATATTATATAAAGAACCAGATTTTCTGCACGTGTGAATTTTGGGTGGTATACATAGTTTTGGAAAATTTATAAAGATGTCTCCATCAGCAGGTGGTATAACTATAGTTCACAATGAAATCCTTTTTGCAACATCCATATCAACTGGTATAAGGGAATTCGATAAGCGGTGTCATTATCAAAAGGTGTTAGATTCGTCCACATTATTGAAAGCTGTTGAACTCGAAGCATATATCGCGTTCAGAGAATTGTGTTTCCCTGATTTAACCGCAAAAAAGAAGTACAAAGAATTATGTTATATGTTAAATCACCATTATTCGCCACCGGTCATAATTTTTCGAGAACGAAGAACGTTTTTTGATGCTAAGAAGAGGGAGTATCATCGTGGTATGCACATCTAAATAAAATGGCAATGAACTGTAAATTTGGGTTAACATTGCAACAATTTTTTGTAAATAAATTTATTACTGGTTTCCAAGAAAAATTTTTGAAAGGATATGTGAGGAAGACGATCCCATAACGTTAGATGGAGCATTAATAAAAGCGTTAACTGTTACAACAAAGATGAAGTAGCAAAAACAACAAAACGTTTAGTACATATGAAAATAACAGCAGCAAGAAAACAGAGATAAGATGTTGACATTGCGCGAAGAAATATCTCGATAGCGATAAGTACAAATATAAAAGATGTAATAAGGCTGGGCATTTAGCCAGTGTTTGTGGCCAAGTTAACGTAGCTCAAGTGTCAAATAAGAATTTACCCGACAATATTAATTATGAAACATTAGGTAATCATAATGATAATACTTTTTCTGATAAAATTAACAATTGAAGTAAATAATGTAATGGAGGATTTTATGTTGGATACTGGCTCTGCTTGCTTGTTGTAGTCAAAGGAAAGTTCTAGTAATATTTTAAGCAAACGGGGTTAAATCCCTGTACTGAAACATTGTATGCTTACGGAGGGGGCGGCATAAATATAATTTTTACGTTTTGTGGTTGGGTTTTCCTTAATATTTTTTAAAGAATTTTAAATTAATTAAATTATAATTTAAAAAAATTGACGCTGTGAAAATTATGCAAATAATAAAAACACGACCGATGGCTTGATTGTATACTTTGCAAGTATTTTCTTTATTTACTTTTATGTTTTATAAAAGCCTACTTTTTAAATATATTGTTACGTTTTTACCTTTTAAAAACGGTCGTTTATTTCCTTTAAATAAACTTTATACTTTGATTGCAAAAATGACAGCAGTTTAGTAGTTTAAAAATTGTAACGACTCTTTATTTTATTTAAAAATGTACAACAATACAGTTTATAAGTCACTTTGTGTTTTAATACACACACACACTTAAATTACACGCTTTATACAGCACACTTTAATAATGTACAAGATTATACAGCCAAGGCAGTTAATATGTCTTTACTTAACGACGCTTCAAACCAGACTGACTCAATGGTGTTCTCACGGCCAATTTATATACACAGTATTGCCTACTAGATGTTTCTTGAGAGCTCTATTTCTTTCTACAATGTTAACGGACAATCTAGAGTTTTTGTAGGTAATGCCATTAGCATAAACACTTAGTGCTGCCAAACTAGCTTTTGATGATAGTGCCAGCACATAAACACTTAGTGCTGCCAAGCTAGCTTTTGATGATAGTGCCAGCAGCATAAGCACTTAGTGCTGCCACACTTAAAAACAATGGTGAAAGCTTTTTATTCAATGTTGTATGTTTAGAACTATGTTAATAATTTTACAGCTATGTTAACTGCAGTTAACATAAACGGAAATGTCTGGAAGAATTGAGAAAGATTTAAACCGGCCGTTAAAACCGTTATATTTGAATTCAATTACAATTTCGTAACACTGCCCCCCGCTTAAGCCTGTTCGTCCCGAATAGGCACAGAATCACTTTTCCCATAGGCAGCTAGTCGTTCTAGATGTACAACCTTCATTTTAGATCTCGGGCTCTTTCCTTTCTGTATTCTATACACCACGTCGTTTAATTTCTTAATCACTTTGTATGGTCCATCCCAATGGGTTTGTAGTTTGGGAGACAGTCCTTTCTTACGTTGTGGGTTGTACAACAGTACAAGCTGGCCTTCTTTAAATCCTTCAGAATTCGCTGCTCTATCGTATCTGGCTTTCATTTTATCGCTGGTCATTTTTATTCGTCTGCGTACGAATTCATGTAGTTCGTTCAGGTCATCTTGCTCTTGGGAAGTGTTTTCCCTATTTGTTGATGAGGGCTTAATACCGAATTCTAAATCACCAGGCAACTTGAGTTCTGTCCCGAAGACAATTTTTGCAGGTGTTCGAGAGGTTGAGTCATGAACAGCTGATCTGTATGCCAATAGAAATTTCGGTATGTGTTCATCCCAGTCCTTCTGATGTGCGCTGACCACTTTTCTTAAATATTCCTCCAGAGTGCGATTGAATCTTTCCACCATGCCATCAGATTGAGGATGCAGTGGCGTTGTTCTGGTTTTTCTTATTCCGTATAAATCGCACATTTCCTTGAATATGGCAGATTCAAAATTTCTACCCTGATCAGAATGCAACTCCAGTGGAACACCATAGCGGCACACCCAGTTGTTCACAAATACACTTATAACCGTTTTAGCTTCTTGATCAGGTATGGCATATACCTCTGGCCATTTGCTGAAATAATCCATAACCACTAGAACGTAACGATTTCCGGCATCACTGACGGGAAAAGGGCCTGCTACATCCATTGCAATCCGCTCGAATGGCGCGCCTGAGTTATACTGCTGAAGTTGTCCACGACTTCTTCTTGCTGGGCCCTTCGCTGCTATGCACTGTGAACAATTGGCTACCCAATCGGCTACTGCTTGCTGACAACCCACCCAATAAAAACGTTGTTTTAACTTTTCTAAGGTTTTTGTCACACCAAGATGGCCACCACTGGGACCGTCATGGAACTCTTTCATTACTTCGTTTATTTTAGAGGATGGTACTACAATTAGATTTGTCACTGTTTTACCGTCAGCACTTTCCCATATGCGGTATAAGCAGCCATTTAACAACTGTAGACTATTCCATAGGGCCCAATATGATTTCATTAATGGACTTTCTGCGGATATTTCATTGCGGGCTGGCCTTCTACCTTCTTCTTTTGCCGATATTATTTTTGCCAGTATGGGGTCATTTCTTTGCGCTTCAGACCAATCTTCACTGGACTCTATATGCATTAGTCGAACATCGATGATACATTCTTTTTCCTCGATTTTTGTACAATGCTTACATTCCACGTTGCAGGGCCGTCTTGACAGCGCGTCCGCGTTGCCGTGTTTCAAACCCTTCCGGTGCTCGATGCTAAAATCATAGCTCTGAAGCCGCTCTATCCAACGAGCCAGTTGTCCTTCAGGCTGTTTAAATTGCAGCAACCACCTGAGGGCAGAATGATCGGTTCTCAGTCGGAAGTGTTGGCCATACAAATATTTGTGGTAATGCTTCACACACTCTAATACTGCCAAAAGTTCTCGTCGCGTTACGCAGTAGTTTCTTTCAGGCTTCGAAAGCGTTCGGCTGAAGTATCCAATGACCCTTTCAGTGCCACCGACTACTTGTGAAAGTACACCGCCTATTCCGTATCCGCTCGCATCGCTATCTACCACAAATGTTTCTCCCGGTATAGGATATGACAAAATTGGTGCGGTACATAATAGATCCTTGAGCTTCTGGAATGCTAGTTCTTGTGCTTCACACCATTGGAATGATTGTGACTTCTTAGTCAGCTCATGTAAGCTTGCGGCTACATTGGCGAAATTCGGTACAAATCGTCTGTAATATGTGCAAAGGCCAAGAAAACTACGCAATTCGTGGAGATTTCTCGGACGTGGCCAGTTCTTTACAGCAATTATTTTATCCTCATCTGTTGATATTCCGTCTGCTGTTACGCGATGTCCCAAATATTTGACTTCTTTCTGGAACAACGCACACTTCTTTACACTGAGTTTGAGTCCAGCCGCTGATATACGTTTAAGGACTTCTTCAAGGTTATTCAGATGTTCATCAAAAGTCTTACCCATGACAATTATGTCATCGAGGTACACCAAGCATGTCTTCCCGTGAAGTCCTTTCAATACCTGTTCCATTAAACGCTCGAATGTGGCTGGAGCATTGCAGAGTCCAAATGGCATCACATTAAACTGCCATAACCCATCACTCGCGCTAAAGGCGGTTTTTTCCTTGTCCTTTTCTGAAATTTCTACCTGCCAATAACCACTTTGCAAGTCCAATGTGGAGAACCATTGTGTTCCAGCTAGTGTATCCAGGGTGTCGTCAATTCTTGGTAGCGGGTAGCTGTCTTTCTTGGTGACGTCATTCAGTTTTCTATAATCGACGCAAAATCTAGTGCTGCCATCTTTCTTCTTAACTAAAACAACAGGCGAGCTCCAAGGACTCGAAGATGGTTCGATTATACCGTTCCGCTCCATTTCATTGACCAACTCCTTCACTTCACTTCGTTTTGCTAGAGGAACACTTCTGGGCGCCTGCTTTATTGGCCTCGCTTCGCCAGTATTTATTTGATGCTTTACAATTGCCGTTCTACCATGGCTTTGACTTTTTAAGGCGAAGACGGAGCTATATTTCTTCAGAATCTGTTTGGCCTTATTTCTGTCTGGCGGCGCTAATCCTTCTACCCATTTCCCCACATATTCCGCTAGTAGCTCGTGTTCTTTGGTGGATTTATTGGCAGGTTGAGGGTTTTTCTCGCAATTGATTACTGCCTCTGCTGAAGTGCATTGACCTATTTCAGAATTTGGCTTAACGACTTTTTCGTAGCTGGACAGGTTAAGCATTCTTACAGGAACTATTTTGTTGTTGCAGGGTTTAACGAGGGCTTTTGCTGTTACAAGATCACTTGTTATTTCTGCTGGTTCTACTACCCACAAACTGTTGTCCTCACAATCTCCCTCCATGCGAGCCCATACTAAAGTTTCTGACTGTGGTGGTAGCTTCTGATGCTCGACGGTAACTAGCTTTCTTACTTGAGTCTTATTTTCATATCCGACATCAAGGGGTATCTCCACATTTCGCCAAATCATAACTTTTTGTCCCATATCCAAAGTAATGCCATGGCTAATCATGAAATCAGCACCAATGATAACTTCGTCCACAATGTCGGCAACAATGAATACATGATTGACGGTAACGTTGGCAATGGTTAATTTCACATTTACTTTACCATAGACCGTGGCCGGCTCCCCAGTAGCTGTGCGCAGGCTTACCCCACATAATGGTTCAATTGTTTTCTTAACTAAATCTGGCCTGACGATAGACTGTGATGCCCCGGTGTCTACAGTAAAAACGTGCTTCTGACCGTTGATATACCCCGAAGCAGTAAGATTGCTATTTTTCTGTTGCATTACGGATATGGAGATGGTGGGGCCCTCAGATGTGGGAGCTAGCTCTTGCCCCATAGTGCCAGCTCGTTTTAGTTTAAAGGTGATTCTTGTGATGATTGATGATTTGACTGCCGGTTATTTCTTTGAGGCGAGGCAGATCTGTTTCGTTTTCTTGGTGTTTTACAGTTTCGCTGAATATGACCCGATTTACCACAGTTATAGCATTTTACTCTAGCTTTATTTTGCTTCTCATTAAACGCCTCCAAAACCTTTTTTAATTCGTCGACTATATTTCTCTCATTATCAGAAACAACTTCAACATTTCGCACCTTGCATATTTGCGGCTTTGAAATTATTTTCGCCGTTTCTTGTGCCAGTGCGAATGATACGGTCTCAGTAAATGATGGTTTAGGTGTTGCACAAACCGCGTGTTTTATTTCAGGGTCGCGAATACCATTAACAAATGCCTCTGTCTTGAAATGGTCCAAAAACGGGCTGATCTCCCCTGGATAAGTAAGCTGCAGCAAACGTTCGATTTCCAACGCAAAGTCTTGTAGCGTCTCATTGGGCTTCTGCACTCTACCACGCAATTCCATTCGGTATAAGTCCTTTTTATGTTCACCAGCGTACTTACGTTGTAGCGCCTCCATTATATCATCATAACTGTTTCTGTTACATGCTGGCACGCTTTCAAGAACTACTGCTGCATTTCCTTTTAGGGCCAATATCAACTCTATAGCTTTTTCTTCGTCATTCCACATGTTTTTAATGGCAATTGTATCAAACTGGAACTTGAACACATTAAATGGTGTGCTGCCATCAAAACTAGGGGCCTTTATTCTATTAGAGGATTCTGGAATAATTCGCACCTGTCCATCTTGGCATTGAAGATTATTCATCTTTATTTCTAGATCATGTAGTTTTTTATCAACATCTTTGGATTGTATATCTAGGCAGCTCTCTAAGTCGGACAGCTTTTTATCAATGACTTTGGCTTGTAAATCTAGACTGCTCTCTAAGTCGGTCAGCTTTTTATCAACGACGTTGGCTTGTATATCTAGGCAGCTCTCTAAGTCGGACACCTTTTTATCAATGCCATCCACTCTGCTGTTTATAACTTCCGAAATTTGTTGAAGTTTCTCGTCTGTCGCTCTAGAAGTTTCTTTAACTTCGGCAAGAAGTTTCTCATTATTTACTTTAGAAGTTTCTTGAAATTTTATTTCCATTATTTTATTTTCTTCTTTGACTTCAGCAAGAAGTTTCTCGTTATTTACTTTAGAAGTTTCTTGAAATTTCATTTCCATTATTTTATTTTCTTCTTTGACTTCAGCAAGAAGTTTCTCGTTATTTATTTTAGAGGTTTCTTGAACTTCAGCAAGAAGTTCTTTAGAAGTTTCTTGAAATTTCATTTCCATTATTTTATTTTCTTCTTTGACTTCTTTAAATTGCTCCATCAAAGCAGCAAACATTGTGGATAAATCCATGCTTGTTGTTGCACGGGTAGAAACTTCCATTTCTTCTTTATACTCGAATTCGTAAGTTCCAATGTCAATGTTACGCCGCTTGAATTCATCTATCAGCCTCTTTTGTAATTCTGCTTTATTACCAGCTGTAGGTAACTCCAACTTATTCAATTCTTTCTTGAGTTGCTCCACTTTTAGCTCTTCAAACTTCATTACTGCTTATTATTTTGCAATCCCACTTCTGACACCAATTGTTACGTTTTTACCTTTTAAAAACGGTCGTTTATTTCCTTTAAATAAACTTTATACTTTGATTGCAAAAATGACAGCAGTTTAGTAGTTTAAAAATTGTAACGACTCTTTATTTTATTTAAAAATGTACAACAATACAGTTTATAAGTCACTTTGTGTTTTAATACACACACACACTTAAATTACACGCTTTATACAGCACACTTTAATAATGTACAAGATTATACAGCCAAGGCAGTTAATATGTCTTTACTTAACGACGCTTCAAACCAGACTGACTCAATGGTGTTCTCACGGCCAATTTATATACACAGTATTGCCTACTAGATGTTTCTTGAGAGCTCTATTTCTTTCTACAATGTTAACGGACAATCTAGAGTTTTTGTAGGTAATGCCATTAGCATAAACACTTAGTGCTGCCACACTTAAAAACAATGGTGAAAGCTTTTTATTCAATGTTGTATGTTTAGAACTATGTTAATAATTTTACAGCTATGTTAACTGCAGTTAACATAAACGGAAATGTCTGGAAGAATTGAGAAAGATTTAAACCGGCCGTTAAAACCGTTATATTTGAATTCAATTACAATTTCGTAACAATATAATGCTTTCAGTAAACCCCGTTACTTATAATATTATATTTTTAATATTTATTTTTACTATTATAAGCAACTATTACTACTATTAATATTATAACCTACTATTACTTAAATCTAAACTATGGTACGTATTATAAGGTAAGTATTATTAATTCAATTATTATTATTATTATTATTATTATTATTATTATTATTATTATTACTATTATTATTATTGTTATTAATATTATGAAGCTGAACCTCACCCCGGATGACGCTGCGTATGACTCTATGACCTTGCGACTCCTGTCGAACGCTTGTTGAATGCCTTTCAGGACTCGGCTGGCTCCGACGAAATTCGTCGCGTTGTCGCAAAACACCGTCTGTGGAGGTTCTCTCCTGGCAGGGAACCTTTTAAAAGAAAGAAGAAGGGAATCAGTAGACAGAACCGATACTAATTCTGAATATACCGCCTTAGAAGTGAAACACACGAAAACCGCTGTATACATTTTTAATGGGGGTCTACCTCGAATTCTTAACGAAACGTTAACGGGACCACAAAAGTCTATACCGTTAGTTAATAACGGTCGAGTAGCTCTCACTGTATTATTGGGCAAATTTCCTATTATTTGGGACATAAGTTTAGGTTTATAACGGAAGCAATGTACATACTTACGAACTATTTTGCTGCACTCTTCTTTCGCATTAATGAGCCAAATGTTCTCGCAAAAGAGCTATTAAAGCTTTTGTACCAGCACAACAATTATCAAGATGAAGATTTCGCAAATATAGTGCGACAAAACTGTTTCTTTTCGGTAATAAAGGTGAGAATTTGATATTATAGTCCAAATTTTCATTTAGCAATCTCCCACCTACCCTTATTAGTGAAAACGATCTACTTTCTTCGACAAACGAATGAATAAATGGCGTTAATTTCTGTATATTTGACGACAAGACTTGAGATTTTTGAATTTTAGCTATCTCTTCAGAACAGTTATATTTCTGGACAGTTTCTGCAAGTCGATAAAATGACCATTTAAATTCCTTGGTTGTAGGTAAAGAAGTTTTCTAATTTTTCGCTTTTTCAGAATATCAACAAATCTGAATACGAAAGCAGTTACTCGTAGTAACATCTTATATGAAGAATATTTTTCTATCAGATCAAGCAAACAGTTTTGCTGACCCTCTAATACCAG
This sequence comes from Protocalliphora azurea, assembly GCA_932274085.1. NCBI lineage: Eukaryota > Metazoa > Arthropoda > Insecta > Diptera > Calliphoridae > Protocalliphora > Protocalliphora azurea. Next base: position 89,166,368 of record OW026519.1, on the reverse strand, counting down.
AACAATATTAGTTATCTTCTTTTCTAGTGTTTGTTGGTTCTCCGCTAACTCAAAATATTCGTTAACAGGTTATTTCGAACTATAGCTTAACAAAAACGTCGGTCCTTCAAACCAAATCACATGACTTCATCCGAACATTCTTGTATCTCAGCAACTCGATTAGAAACGAAAATTGCGAGTGAGGATGGATGAATTTTTATCCAGTGCAAAGTAATTTCTGAATCTGTCCAGAAATTAACACCTCGATTTCAAAGCTTATTATAAACATAATTCGAGTCCATAGCTTAGCTAGTAGTAGATTTACTCTTAAGTGGAGCGACTTTAGATTTAGCTGTAAGTAGCCTTGAAACAATTTTATTTGAATCAGAACATCTTACATAAATGAAACAACCATATACTCGAATAGAAGCATCAGCAAATCCATGAATTTGGCTTTTTGCTGTCGAAGTTATTTGGACGAATCTTGGGATTGTAATTGAATCAATTTCCATTAAATTAGATTTGAAATTTTCCCATGACGTATTTAGTCTCATAGGAATTGATTTATCCCAGTCAAGTTTTTGTATCCAAAGTTCTTGTAGTAACATTTTAGATTTTGTAATTGTTGGGCATAAAAGTCCGAGAGGATCAAACAAACGCGACGAAACTGATAAAATGTTTCTTTTAGTCGCTTTCAAATTTTGAAAATTGTCTTCCAAATGAACCTTAAATGAATCATTCTTTGGAACTCAATGTATGCTAAGAGCTTTAGCTGAATCGTAATCAAATTCTAATCGTCCTAACGTTAAACGCCGCACTGAATTTCTAAAGATATCCTCACATTTTTGCTGTTCTCAGAATATATTTTTGTTGATTCTTTCGGAATTTCTTCCTATTAACAGAATTTTCTAACAATTTAATCTATATTGCTCTCGTTTTCTATTGAAGTACTTAAATAACAAACTTGGTTGTTATTCGAGCCCTTTGATTGATTGTACTTTCGAGTAACAATCCAACTAAACGAAGTTTTTTGTAAAATAGGGATGCTCGAACTAGTCTTTATTTGTCCTACACAAATTAAATCAAAAAATTCTTTTGCACCTATAAGAAAATCTATTTTTGGAGGTTTATGAAATCTAATTGTATATTTTTGGGAACTTTAAAGCTAGTTGTACTTATTATCTCATCAGGTTGTAAATTCGTTATAGAACTCAATACCCAAAACTTCGAAGTAAAGTGAGTAGAGTTTACCCTCGACGTGACAGTTAAATTTACACAAGATTTCGAAAATGAATTTGTTTGACTAATGCCATTTAATCGTAGAAGCTGTGCAAGTTCCTCAGTGTATTTTCATACAAATTAATTATTTTGGTTGAGAACCGGCATCTAAAAGAGCTCTGGCTAGTATAAAATCACCACAACTATTTCTTACTTTGACTACAGCCATCGCTAAAATAATTCTTGCATCCGAAGATGAATAATTCACGGAAGCATGAGATTTTGACGGCTGTTCAGAGTACTTGTTTAGTTGATTATTATTATTGTTACTAGAATTGTAATGCATTTGTGTAGTTGTGAATTGTGAGGTTCACTACAAATTCTGCACTTAGATGACGTACATCTGGCAACTGTATGACCCTTTCTCAAACAATTTATACATGCTGGCACAGATTTTATAAAATCAAATCTTTGAGTTATAGGCTCAGCAGTAAAAGAAGGGCAATTATTAATTACATGCTGATTTGATTTACAAAACAAACATTTATCAGCGGATTGTTTACATTTTGTAACATTCTCGGCCTTGAACTTGAAGACTCATCAGCAGCAATATGCTGACATCGTTTGTTCAAGGCGGCTTCACAGTCAGGCCATAGTAGCAGCTTTTCGAAGTCTAGTTGTTCTTTCCATTTCGATTTTGTGACTGGATCTACTTTTTACATCACTAAATATATTAAAATAGCATTTGTTATTTTCTTATCGTCGCCTATAGATAAAAACGAATCATATATTGCCGAAACAGTATCAATCATGCTTCGCAAAGCAGAAGCCGAAGGAAGATCAAAAAGTTTGGCGGTATTATCGAAAAATATCAAGCACTCATTATCATATACCTTCTTTAAACTGGCTAATGCTTTGGGGTAATTATCTTCTGAAATCTGAAAGCTTTGACTGTACCGAAAGATTCGTCGGACAAGCATGAAATCAAATGATAAAATGTTTCTATGTCTGATCATTGTGGACCAAGTTCTCAAATAAGCTCATAAAATGTTTATAATGGGAATATTTTCCGCTGAATATAGGGAGCTTCATATTTGGGAGTCTTGACTGATGTGACTGGACACTAAAAGATGTTTTCTATTTTTAGCCAAAAGACTCAAAAACAACGATTTTGTGGTCACACAAATATCTTCAAGCTCAGCTCTATTATCATTATCGGGATCTAAATTATCCACTTCTGACTGAAGCTTCATTGCTTACTCAATATAATTTATAACAATGTCCAAACAACATTCTAATTCAATTGGCTTAATGAAATCGTTTCTTCCCGAATGGAGTGACGAATTCGCACAATATTTTGTACAACTTTAACCTTCTTTGTTAAAAATTTCTCTAAGTTTTCCGATTTGGAAGGGGAGTCTTGGCGACTTTTACCAGTCATTTTTAATTATCAAAAACAAAATTCCTCAAAGTAAAATTGAACAAAACCAAATTAATTTATTGGTAAAATATATTTATTAACTTTGTGCTTTGGTATTAAGAATTATTAAAAAAAAAAAATATATATATATATATATATATTTAATCTCAACTTCAATATTATTTCTCTCGTCGATTCAATTCAATTTTTTCCAATTAAAAATAATTTATTTAATTTTTCGAAAATATCCACTTTAATCAGCCTTTCGTAAAATAAAATATATTTAATACTATTTATTTACCAAGAAAAAAACGATATTTATTTATTAAAATCTCATACTAATTGGTTTTATAATTATTATTTAAAGTATGAACACACTATCTTTTTAATATTTTATAATTATATGCAATAAAAATTTTTCGATGCTAGTGTGAACGTACTTTCAACTTAATATTTTTAATTTGTATGAAAATACAGTTTTCGATGCTAGTGTAAATGCACTACACTGTTAACAGGTGATGTTAATAAATTAACGTAAGTGGTATAGGAACAAGTAGAATTGAACTGTATAAGTTGATGAAAAACGAATAAAAGAATAAAGCAGAAAAGAAAATAGTGATAGAAAATATTTTACTTATTTTATAAAAAATAAAAACTAACACTCGCGAATATTGTGTATTTTAAATATATTATAAAATAAATTGTTTAGCAAACGATTACAATACCGACGGCAAAACAAGAAATAATTTATTAAATTGTTTCTCGATATAAATGAGAATTTATACGTATGCGTGTGAGTGTGTTTATTTATTACAAACAAAAGAACTAACATTCGCGATCGTTTCACTTTTAAGGGTGGTTTTTTGTTTATGTAAAATATTAAACAAATAAAATATTTCAAAGAGAAGTATAAAGAATATTTTTTGGGTACGACTTGCAAAGAGTGATCAATTTTTGAATAATTTACAAAAATCTATTGAATTTGATTGAATTACAAATTTAAGATCTTTACACAAATATTTTTTACACTTTTTACCTCTGATTCGGAATCAGAATTACTCCCCTGGTTATTCTCAGCTCTACAAATGATACAGCGGCAACGGCGGGTCATCTGGAACGGGTAACAATAGCTGATGGCAGCAACGACGATGATAATCTGTTGTTGTTGATGTTTTTATGTTTATGTTTTTAATTGTTTTTATGTAGTTTGTGTGATTTTATTATTTTGTTTGTTTATGATTATTTTTGTATGCTTTTGTTGGTGTTTGTTTTGTTTAATAAAATATTTTTTTTTAATTTAAATAAAATGTTAGGTTATATTAGGTCAAAAAGGGCAGCGACTTCACGCCTCCACCCGGAGACCATTCGGTCTATTGTAATTCCTTTATAGACAATAGAGAAAGTGGAAGAAAGAGAAAAATCCTAGTAGAATATACCAAAAGATTGAAAAGAAAGGTAGCTAAATATAAGAATAATAAGAAAGGTGTGGAACCTAAGACGCATCAACCCTGACTACCTCTAATCCATTTTATTCCCATTACGAACCCTATAAAGTTGCCGAGTACTTCACCCGCAATCTCCTCTAGTTCGAGCAGAATATTGCTCCCAAACCACCTCAGTCTACTTCGCTGAAGCCCTGCACAGAGACAGAGTATATGCTCCACTGTCTCTAGCTCCTTCACATCATCACACGTCCTACAAAAATCTGACGCGCCAGTGTCCCACTTACTAATCATATTCCCTATTGCGAGGTGACCAGTAATCATGCCAACAATGATCCTTAGATTCACACTACTCATGCCCAGAAGATGCTTCGAATCTGCTGGTTTAAGACTATGCCATAACGTTCTAGATACCCTGCAGTCCATTCTACTTCTTCAAGCATGATTCGTCCTTCCTAAAGTCCATTCTCGTATAGCCATGAAATATACCCCAATCGGAACCCTAACCGATACCTCCACAAAAGATCTGTCCAACTACGAGCCCTTATGAGCCAGCTCATCGGCTATTTCATTGCCGAGAATATGGCAGTGACCAGAAACCCAACAAAGACTTATTCTGTAGGCATCCATTAGCTTCCTAAATTACTTCCTACACTCCAGCATTAACCTGGACCTGACACAGTAACTTGTCATTGCCATCAGTGCTGCCTGACTATCCACATAGATAGTTACCTCACTGTCCCTCTCAACATTCTCCTCCAGTAATCCTAGGGCCTTGTAAATGCCTAGAATTTCTACCTGGAAAACGCTACAACTATCAGACAATCTAAAAGATCGTTTGGTATCTGTTCCCATGAAGTAAACACCCGTCCCTGTGCCTACTTCCATCTTCGAGCCATCAGTGAAGATAGCACACCCTCCGTGGATCTTCTCCGCTGCAATCCAGAGGTCCCTACTAGGCATTTTAATAACGTGAGTAGCCTCGAAGTCATACCTACATACATAATCTGTTTTGGCGGCCGAGGATAATGTTTGATTATTCAATTTGACTTCATTAAGTATGCTAGCATGCCCCGCTGTGAAGCTCCCTATTAATCCCAATTTCTTCAGTCTAAATAACAGACATACCTCTCACGAATTCCTCAATTGGAAGAAGGTTGAGAATGATGCTCAGTTCTGCTTAAGGTGTACTTCGCGCGGCATCCGTAATACCAATTGAAGCACATCTCCGAACTTTAGAAAGAAGGCTCCTATACGTTCCTTTTCTCAATGCCTCCCAACATACCGAACATCCATAAGTGAGTACAGGTCTCACAACCGATGTGTATATCCAATATACAATTACAGGTTTTAGACCCCAGTTCTTCTCTATAGAGTTCCTGGCCCTTTCCTGACAATTTGCTGTCTAAGTAAACGCCCAGGTATTTGGCTTCCCTCGACAAACTGAGTTCCGTCCCATTCAAAACTGGTAGACTAAATGTCTCAACCTTATATCTCCTGGTAAACAGAACTAGTTCAGTCTTTTCAGGGTAGACTCCTAATCCATTACTATTTGCCCATTGGGAAAGTTTTCGCAGCCCAGATTGCATGATCTCGCTGATCGTGGGTAGAAATTTACCCGAGACCAATAATACTACATCGTCAGCGTAGGCTACGATCTTCCTTCCCATGGTATCGAACTGTCTCAATATGACGTTCAAAGCCAAAAGCCACAATAAAGGAGAAAGAACACCCCCTTGCGATGTGCCCCTTGTCACTAGCTTCTCTCATGCTCGAGTTGATAACCCTGCTGCTTAGCGTCAGGGTGATCCACTCTATCAATACCTAACGAAGCGATTGATTCCTTAATCGCCTCTATTCTAACGTTGTTAAAGGCCCCTTCTATGTCGAGGAAGGTGTATTCCTTGTGCAGCAGACCCCGTTCAATAGAACTCACTACCTACCCTTAAGATAGGCGTGTTGAGCGTCGCTGGTGTCCTGAGTTCCCATACTCCTTCTCAGATACAGATCGATTAGTCCTTCTATTGTCTTGAGTAGAAAAGGCGATAGGCTGCTCGGTCTATAGTCCTTGGGCTTCGAGTGATTCGTCCTACCCGCTTTGGACATGAAAATGACCCTTACCTCTCTCCATCCCCTGGGAATATATCTCACTTTAAGACACTCCCTAAATATCTTCACGAGCAGTGAGATGACCTTATCATTGACATTTTGTAACATGGCCGGCGACTTATATGGCCCAAATGAGTTTACCGCCCATCTTACCTTGTCTCCAGTGATCATCTCCTCTATCGCATTGATATTACCCTCCTCTGGTGCAGACTGAGGGTTATTACTGACACTACCTGTCCTCCCATCAGATTCTACATCCTTACAACCAGGGAAGTGAGACTCCTTCAGTAAGCTGAGGGACTCCGAGCTAGACTCTGTCGACGAGTTGTCCGCCCGTTATATATATCCAGGTGCCACCGTGTCCTTGGGTAATACCCGTCTAAATCTAGACAAATTGTTAACCGAGTTCACGGATTCACAGAAATTCATCCATGATGTCCGTTTCGCCGTTTCTTATACTTAATGAAGCTTTCCTATAGCTGTCCCAGTCAGTCTGACTCCTCGTTAGCTTGGCTCTATTGAACAACCTTCTAACTGTAGAACGTTGGACCCTAAGTTCACTGGTACACCATTTCGGCTGCCCCCTTTTGCCAGGATAAATCAACGGGCAGCTGAGCTAAAAACTATTCCTAAGTACATCCGTGTAATTATTCGCGAATTTCTCCAGCTGTCAGTATCCCTTAAATCCCTATCAACTAACTCAGCGATGGACTTCCAATCTGTCTTTCTGGAGTTTCAATAAGGCCTTCCCCTCGGTTTCCCAAAGTCAAGATTGAAGGATATCGTGCTATGATCCGAAAAGGAATAATCCATAGCTACCCTCCAGTCCTTGATAAATTCACCTCCTCGGTTCGCTAGTGTCACATCTATAATCTTTTCAATATCTTTCGTTCTGAATGTGGGATCATTACCCCTATTGCAGATTACCAATGGGGAAGCAGTGACATCAACAGGAGGGATGTCACTGCTTTCTTTTTACAATGGCGATCTCTTCAATGAGCTTGTATTCAATCTGTCGCCATTGCTCAACGTTGATCCTCCCATCTGGATTAACTTTGTCAATGACAGCAGCTTGAACGCAGTTCTGCAGCACTGATTCCTTCGCCTTTTTCGATGTTGAGGGCTGTACACTTCCTGACCTAGCTCTTTTAATAACCTCGGCCCTTAACAAAGCTGGAAGGTATGCGAGCATCCTTCTTATCCATTGAGGTTTGCTGGTCATCTCCAGATCTGGCCCTTTTAG